>CABEEJ010006202.1:0-29111 GCA_901482245.1 Timema douglasi | reverse complement strand
TTGAGCTACTTGGACCTTAAGCTTAGCGAGCTAGTGCTCTACCATTGAGCTACTTGGACCTTAAGCTTAGCGAGCTAGTGCTCTACCATTGAGCTACTTGGACCTTAAGCTTAGCGAGCTAGTGTTCTACCATTGAGCTACCCACAAATCCTCCTGTACTTGTGGCAATCATCGGTTCCTATAGCTGTCATTGAATCACAGTCTTTGGCAACCTGAGGTCGGCTTTATGCCCCTTCTCATACACAGTTCGGTGGCAATAAACAATCAAATGTGTTGAAAAGGGTAGTGTTGAAGAGTTTGCGACACTATTTCTCCCAGTCCAGTTGGATTTGGCCCCTAGTCTCAACGGAAAGGATATCAGGAAGAGTGATATGCATCCTAACCTAACCTGTCAGAACTATCAGTGCTGGCAACAGCTATTCATCTGACCAGGTTATTTAGTTATGTTACTAAAGCGCCGCCATGTGTAACATAAACAATATTTATGATAGATTAAATACCTAAGCTATTATAATTGCTAGCTATGGCTATAGCCACATCTAAATATCATATTCTTTTAAATGATACCGGGGCTGGACACGGGAATCAAACCTGGAGCCACTGAGCTCTCTAGGAGTCGTCTCATGCCGGGGTAATTCTCACTCATATTTTAAGGCAGAGTGCGGAAATTTTCTGCTGCATACATCACAGACTTTCCCTTCATTTCTCATGTCAAAGTATAATTTTTAAATTTAAATTAATAGAGTAATATTTAATCAAAATTCTTATGAACTTCTTCGGAATTTCCAAACTAAATGTAATATAAAGCTTTTTTTTTTTAATAGATGTTGTTTTAACCTCCAGTAAATAGTTCCTTAACTGTTTTTGTAGCTTGTTGTGTCTCTGTTGTGTTATGTGTTGAACACAAATGTTGTGTCTGCGAACAGCACGAGTTAAAGGAGGTGGAAGATAAGTTCCGAAAGGCGATGATACAGAATGCCCAGTTGGACAACGAGAAGGCATCCCTCACCTACCAGGTGGAACTCCTTAAGGACAGGCTGGAAGATCTGGAGGAGTCCCACTCGCAGTTGCAGGTCAGTCACTTTAAAACTAGTCCATCACTGTATCTGGTGCGACCTCGATATCTCAGCTCAGTCAAAATGTCACCATTAATATTATTATTAATAGCCCCGCGTCTTACTACCCGTTCGGGTTATACACACTTACGCTAATGTGTAATGGTAGGGTGATTGGGAGATGAAATGGAGGACCTACAGTTTAACGTGGGATCCGAACCACGGTGGAGGCCTGGCATTCCCCACATTCACAAGATGTCTTGTCAGAGGTGAAGGAAGGGTTTGGTAATCAGATAAATCTGTGCCGAGACCGAGGATTGAACTCCGGCCACCAGAATAGAAGTCCGACACCTTACCCCTAGACCACCAGGTCACCCACCATTAATAAAAGTGAATTGAAGCTATATGTTTTTTTTTGTTTTTTTTCTAAACTGGGGTTCAGACTTTCAATGTACAACTTTTGATACCAAAGATGTTCAAACACTGACAATTTGTAACTAAACAAATTTAATTGAATTGTAGAAAAACGAAACACAAATAAACGTAAGAAACACACATATTTACAAACACATTAATATTTCTACACCCTCATAGCATCTTCATAAGGAAATATTAGTAATAAACCTAAACGGAAAAATAGCTTCATTGATGCCAACTTCTACCTCCTGAGGAAGTTTTCAAGAGAACGTTGAAATATTTAAGTGTTTGTAAATATGTGTTGGTGTTATTACTTTTATTTGGGCTTTATTTTCGTAAAATTATATGATATTTAATTACCTATATGAGTGTGTCAAGTCCACTTTTTCCATTCGAAACGAATTTATGAAATATTCTTATAGCCGATGCAAAGTTAAAATATTATTTGTTAGTTGTTTTATTCTTGAAAAAATATTATATTGTGCCTATTTTTATAATGTTATGGTGTCCTGGTGGTTTAGGGGGTAAGGTGTCATACTTCTGTGTTGGTGGTCCAGGGTTCAATCCCCGGTCCCGGCACAGATTTATCTGATTACCAAACCCTTCCTTCACCTCTGACGAGACGTGTATTAATCACAACTTGTGAATGTGTGGAATGACAGGCCTCCGTCATGGTTCGGATTCCATGTTAAACTGTAGGTCCTCCATTTCATTTCACAATCACCCTACCATTACACATTAGTGTAAATGTGTATAACCTTAACGAGTAGTAAGACGCGGTGCTAATAATAATATAATGTTATGCACTAAAATCACTTAGAAAATGTTTTGCGTTGTTAAGTATATGTTTGTTCTGATGTGATATGCCCTTAGCGTGAGCACCGCGACAAGTGTCGAGAACACGATCAGCTCAAGAGAGCGTCCGCCAAGTTGAAGGAAGACATGGAGTGGTACAAGGCGCAGTTGGAAGAGAGGGATAGACTCATTCAGGTAACACTTCTCTTTCCCTCTTTTTTTTTTATCTGTGATAAACATCAATCTATTATCACACATACATACGTTTTGAACTTTTTTTCCATAAGAAGGTGATTTTTACATTTTTGAAATTGCAGATAAAAAGTTTAGTTTACCATTGTTAAATTACTTTAGAAATTATTCAACAAAGGAAAAATATTCGCAATCAAAAATATAACAAAACACATAATTATGTAATTTTCAAAGTTAATCAGTGTCCTTATTTAGCAGAAGAGTTGTTCTTCTGAAGAAGGGGACGGAGAGTACCCCAAAAATTTCATAATTATGTGTTTTGAAATTATTCAAACAAAGAAACAATGGCTCCAAATAGCTATTTTAAATTAAACATTGAAAATAAGATAGAAGGGCAAGGTCTACACATTGACCAGAAAACTGTGGGCCTCATAATTCACAATTAAAAACACATAATATAATTTACTAAAATCATTCATTTTACTTACCACAAATCAGGGTATCGAACAATTATTATTAATCAAAGTAATGTTTATTAATTGTATTGACGTTTCGGCGTGTTTACTTCTCCCATAGGAGAAGGGCCTTATAATCGTGGGTGACGACCAGCTTTCCAGCGAGGACGAAAGTGTGGGTGACGACTCGCCCAAGAAACCTCCCAAGAGGGCTCTGGTCTCCATCGAGTCGGCGGAGATGTTGGAAACTGCAGGAGAGGGCTCTTTAGGTAATAATTGATGTCTGCCTGCTGTGATTTTAAAATAATTTGATCTAGGACTGACTCGGATTGGAAAGGCTCCGATTCAGTCCGAACTGAACCTCTACAGAAAATTAAAATAATTAATTAATCCTTACTCCTTCTTTAGTAAATTAATCTACATATAATTCACGTTAAAATGTATTTACAATTAAAAAGTTTATTCTACATTTAATTTTTGTACCTATCCACATTATGGTTAAGTTAATATTTATACCATTAAAAATAAATTATAGGCTTTAAAATATACTTTAATTGTTAAATTTATCCTTAATTACTTATATTTACAGCTAGCCTAGCATTTTTCATAATCATAAAATGTTGTAAAAAATAAGTGCAAAGGGCTTTGATTGGCATAGCTCTCCAATGAAATGTGTCTTGTTCCAGACGTACGGCTGAGGAGGTTTGCGGAGGAGCGCAACGAACTGCTGGACCAAGTGAGGCACCTCAAACTTGAATTGGAAGAGGAGCGCAGCAGACACAAGTCCGACGCCAAGAGGATACCCGGGGCCAGCCTCAACGGCCCTGACACAGATTTTGAGGACATTCAGAGTTAGTGCACGATTAACTCATCAAACTTTTCTTTGGAGAGTATCAAACTTAGGGATGAGACCTTTGACTCTTCGAATATCTTAAATCCTTAGGGATATTCTAGGATTTGAGAAAATAATTTCAGATTTGAGACTCAATTTTTTTTTCAAGGGAAATTTGTTTTATTGCTCTAATACTTCCATTGGTAGTTCATAAATAATTATAATTATATGATTATCTTAACAACCAGACCTCAGACCAGTAACGTAACACTTAACTGAATGTATGAATATTAGAAAGAATGGATTATAAAAAGGAATGTAAATACTTTAGTTGTGGTTTTCTCTTTTAGGAAGTTGCGTTGCGCGTTTCACACTCCTCCCTTATGAGTTCCGATAGAATGAAACCTAGGTCGGGGGATTGGGCGGTGACGATCAATTTTCTTTAAGAGACAACAATGTAAAGTGTGAACTGTGTTCTTCTTTTCATTGTAAAGGCCATATTGTGTTCGTCCCCCCTTTTATATGTTTCTATCCACCTTTCCTGTACCTTCTTCCAAATATAATACAAATACTTTAGTTGCTATTTGTGTTTTCTGTAACTATATTATATTTCCTCCTATGGTCATAATTTTTCCCAATATTTGGATTCAGGATTCAGGATTTGACGGTAAATAGGAGTTTTGGATTAATAAAACAGTGGCTTTGACCTAACTCTAACCAAATGTACTCTTTTGAGTAATGTCTTCTGAGTTTTTTTGTGTCTGTTATATGGGCGACTCTAAGAACAAAGATGACAAACACAACAGGGTTTGAAAAGTGATTTGAACTCATGAGCATAAATAAAATATATCACATTAATTTGTACAAAGAGCCTAACAAATTTGTTGAATAAATATTTTAGGGGGAAAAAACCCACTTCAGATCACTAATTTCTTGGAAGTCCTAAATAATGACTAGTTTTGGTCTAGTTCTAAAAAAAAATAACATTTTATTTTAAAAATAGTTTTAAAATTTATAAGATGAACATAGCTCACATTTTACATTTTTGCCACTGGATAAAGAGTTATTTGAATAAAATCGGTAGTTACCGCCTAATCACCCCGCTTTTAAGCTATTGGAACTCATTAGAATGGAGGGTGAAATGTGCAACAACAAAAAAAAAGGGAGACAAAAGAAAATGGTTAAAGAACGATAGTAAACTTATATTTTTATGTAATATTTCACCCATAATCTAGTTTCATAAAAAAAAAAAAATTAAGTAACATTGTGTAACCATTTTTCTTCTCAAATAATTGTTGGTTTACATATTTTCTCTATAGTCTGGTTCATTAATATTTTGTCCGATACATTAGCTCAAATCGGTAGCATGTCTGCCCACTGATCTAATAGTCCTGCGTTTGATTTCTGGTATGGCCCAAAAAAAAGACATTGGTGAAAAATGAGGGGTTTCTCTTCTCACAATAATAGATTAACTGTCGGTGATCTGGATGTTGTCTCTTTTAGATCTAAGTTAGTCTATAAGTCTTGGGCTGATATAATTAATTTGTTCGGAAAGTGCGCGTTGACTACCTCGAATATAAAAAACAATATTATTTTATTTGTCTGAAGGGGAGGCCAACAAGCTTCTAGGGGACTACAAGTTCAAGCTACAGAAAGCGGAGCAGGATGTGTCTACACTGCAGGCCAATGTGAGTACTAACTCCTGACTACCGGGTATATCCTCACTATAATCAGGAATGGGGCCCTTAAAACCTTGGGGATATTCAAGACAATATTGGATAAAGTTTAGATGGTTATTTTCTTTAAAAATTCAAAACTGTATTTTGTTTGAGCTCTAATATTGCTTATTGGTGGCTAAACCCCAACATAATTACAGGATATACTTAACGACCAGACCCCAGATGATTAATTTTAACATTAAACTGAATTGATTAATCTTACATTGACCGCATTAAAATAACAAACATTGAAGAGTTCACAACTAAAACACAACAAAACATTTTAAGGGTACATCAGTCTCTTTCTTCAGCGGAAGATAATTTAACTTAATACAGCCGTTTGGCGCCATTTTTCCTTTATTTAGATATATTAGTAATGCAATGGTTGATTAAATAGCAAAGCTATTATATTTGACAACGCGGACGTGGGAATCGAACCCGGAACTTTTGGCTTAGTACAACAATACTCTAGCCATTGAGCTAGTCAGGAATTGTCTTGTGCTCAGGATCATTCTTCTCTCATATTTTAAGGCAGAGTCTGTGATGGATGCGCAGAAACTGTCAGATACATATGTGGGATCAATTAAGATCACGAGCTATCAAATAAAGCGGCCATCTTCGACCCGAGACGGATTTATGCTGCCAAATGTACATTGACAACTGTACGAATGCGCATTTCATTGTGGATTAAATAGCTAAGCTATTATATTTGATAATTACGGTTATAGACACATCTATCATATTCTTTGAATTGAAAAATGACACATTATTATTATTAGCACCGCGTCTTACTAACCGTTCGGGTTATACGCACTTACGCTAATGTGTAATGGTAGGGTGATTGTGAGATGAAATGGAGGACCTACAGTTTAAGGTGGGATCCAAACCACGGTGGAGGTCTGGGCATTCCTCACATTCACAAGATGTCTTGTTAGAGGTGAAGGAAGGGTTTGGTAATCAGACAAATCTTTGCCGGGACCAAGGATTGAACCCCAGACTCCAGCACAGGAGTCCGACACCTTACCCCTAGACCACCAGGTCACCAAAAAAATGACACATAGACACAAGAATCGAACCTGGGACCTTTACTTAGTACACCAATACTCTAGCCACTGAGCTATCAAGGAATTTTCCCGGTTCACAGGGTCATTCTTCACTCATATTTCAAAGCACTGTTTTAAGCCATAAACGACAAGTTAAAAATTACTACTCGCATACCATTAAAAAAAATACGGTCTTCCTCCCAACCTGGAGTGTTTTGGTTTTTAAGTGTAGACTTACACAAAGGATGTTGTGTTGTCGCAGGTGGTGCGTCTTGAAAGCCAGGTGATCAGGTACAAGTCTGCTTCAGAGTCCTCGGAGAAGGGTGAGGATGAACTTAAGGTTGAGAAGAGGAAACTTCAAAGAGAGGTGAGTACTTGAGGATAGGGGGGAACCGTAGATACTGTTTACACACATGGATACTCATTGGACAATCATCACTTCCAAAATTAATTCATTCATATTTTTTTTAGCATTACATCTTACTACAGTTTAGGCCTTATTTTTATATATTAATTACGTTAGTGTATCTCCTTAAGGATTTTTGGTCAATGAAGGACTTACCAAACCGAGGACTAGTATAGCCTCGGTCATAAACACTTGAAACAAATCGCGCTACCAGGAGCATAAAAACACGCCTATTAAAACACAAAGTGTTTTCATTTCAGCATCCATGCTTTTCTACTATGGAATTAAAATGTACAGCAATTACTAGCTAAAATTATATGACAGTAATAAACTTCTTAAAAATCGCTTAGTTCTTGATAAAAGAAATATAGTATTATATGATCTAGACCTATTTATTCTTACTTCATGTTTTCTGTAGGTTATTTTTGGAAAGGCATATTTATATTTAGCTTGGTATGTTGTGTAACTATTAGGCCTAGCTAAAATAAACGCCAATACAACTAAGAATCTAAGGATAAGATTAAATAATCAATTTATTTTCGATGTGCAGTATATGTAGGTTTAACCTACCAGCTGTTATATCTACTCGCCCTCCACCTTGATTGAAACCACTTGGTTAATAACACTTGATATCAAGATATAACCAAGTCATTCGCAAAAACTCGCCTAATGTGTGTGTAATTTTTTCAAGTGTAGAAATTAAAAAGTAAGGAGCAAGATGATGCAGCTTCATATGCCTTATAATCCATCTTAAGACTAGGACAGGCACAACATCCAGTCCCTGGATGTTAATTTATCAATGTGGAATAGAGCACTAGGCTAAATCATGGTTTAAATTAGGAGGGATAGCCAACACACTTACCTAGGTGATACTGGAGTAGAAATGGTTTGGATATAACACTAAAAAACACATAAACACATTTTTAAGGACAAGCTTTCACTGTCACAGACAGCTTCATCAGGTCAGGAGAGTAGACTGATGCTTTTGGTTGAACTCTAAGGTTGACTGTCCACAGCTGACCGTTTTTCAGTTATGACATCACTGTATAGATAGCAGCACTATGAATAATGTTATATTGAATCTAATAATAAGTGTGCTGGTAGGAAGGAGAGGAATCATCTAAGGTTGAGGTTCATCAGTCTACTCTCCTGACCTGATGAAGCTGTCTGTGAAAGTGAAAGCTTGTCCTTTAAAAATGTATTTATGTGTTTTTTAGTATTATATCTAAACAATTTCTACTCCAGTATCACCAAGGTAAGTGTGTTGGCTATCCCTCCTAATTTAAATCAATGTGGAATGGTAATTGCATATTTTCATCAATGAGACATTTTCAGCCATGCTGGGAATCAAAGGCAGACATGCCATCGACTGAGCTATGGTGTCGGATCGTTATAAAATAACACCAATATTATAAGAATTTGTTGTCACTGTTGATCACAATAAAAAATAAATTTTTATCTTCTTAAAGTTTCTTCCTACCAAAATCCTACTATGTATAGTTTTTTATCTTTTTAATTTGCATTTGCAAATGAAAATTAAGATTTGACATTAGACGAAAATTTTATTCAACTTGTCTCCTCAAGTTACTGGCTCGACTAGATATTGTGAAAGATCACGCACTTAATCATATTTTTGACACAAAAGTTGGGAAAGTCATTAATCGGTAAGAAACACCCCCAGTAATTGATGGCGTGTAGAGATTCTTCGCCTTGTATCACTGGTGTTTTGCCCTGTTACATCGCAGGTGCGAGAGTTGACGCAGCAACTGAGTCAGGCTGAGGCTGCTAAGGCTGCCTTGACTCATCAGTTCGACCAGCTTATGCTCGCCAAGAGATAATATGGGTCCGTCGCATTTGCTTCACTTAGTGGCTCAAATCTCGGTTGTTTTAAGACCTGGCATGGACTACTAAAACTAACCCATGTCTCTTGCACAGAACATAGTTGATTGTTTTACCTTGTTCTATTGTGTTGTTTTTTGTTTTTTTTTGTGTTGCTCATCACAAAATTTCTCGGTGCTCATCATTAGAACCATCACCATCGATAAAGAAATTAGGAATGTGTGAAGTCCACTTTTTTTTATATATTTGAAGCAAAGCCGAATCGGATATTTGGAATATTCCGCCAGCCAAATTGAAGCTCAAATAGATTTTTTAAGTTTGGGGCCAACCTTATGTTTCATAATGCTTCCTTCCATGGTTTTCGACTCCCCTCCACATAAGGATATGTAAGATTTTCCCACCCCTTGGCCCATATCATATGTAATTTTTTACGAGTTGGTAGATTAGATTATTTTAACCATTTATTTATTTTTGTAAAATAATATTCTTTGAAAAGGTGTAGTGTTTACCGTTAGAAATGTGTTAAATAAAACAACTTGACTGACGTCTTATGTGTGTTCCTATTTTATGCAATCGCAAAGCAGATATTTGAGAGCATTCGCAGACACTATAACCTTCACTTATCTGTTAATGTCCTTTATAAACATTGTGTTTTGTGAAATGATACTGTATTGTTTGGTCTCACAAGCATGTCCATCAACTAAAAACATTGTTTTTTTGAAATGTATCCACAACTCGAAAGGTTTTAAAAAAGTACATTTTATTTAGTCATGAATCATGATGTTCTAAATCACTGCTTTCCAAACTTTAATGGAATGACATTCTTTAGTGACTCACTTATCTTTAATGGACGCAGGGAGCAAGAAAGAGGGTATTTTTTAATTTAACAACTTTTATTAATGTTTAAAGAAAATGTTTACTAAATATAATTTTGCAAAAAACTTATCTATTTCTCAATATGAGTTATGTGTGAAAATTATGCTCTTTTCAGTTGTTTTTTGGGGTGGTAAAGAGATTTTCAGCGATCACAGGTGACAACGCCATTGGCTGTGGCTGCCCATCCTGATTACCGTTTACACACATACGTATATTGTGTGTTTGTTTACCTTTTAAATAATTACAAAAATTCACATTCCAAAAACTTTTTGGAACTTACCAAAAATAATGTCTCGACCCACAGTTTGGGAACTACTTACTGGCTTAAGCAGTGATCGCCATATCATGACTGCTCAACTCGACTCATTTAAATTTAACTTTTTGTTTCATTTTTTATTGGTGGTCTATAATGTGTTCTTCAAAACCAATATGTTGATTTTATTTCGTGTTGTAACACACTTTTGAAACACCCCCTCACTCTTTCAGTTTCATCCTCGCCAACTTAACAATACTCATATTTTCCCATGAATTTTTTAGATTGAATTTTTAACAGATAATTCAGCAACGAATTAAAAAATTAATGTTTTGTTATGATGGAATGTAAATTAATTTTTTTTTTTGTGGACTAACATAAATTAAGTGTTCAATATTTTAATAAATTTGGAATCTTTGCATATGGAATAATTTGGTAGATTCTTTTACTTTTTTTTTTCCAAATAGTATTTTTATTGTTTTGATTTAATTGTTTGACTAAACATTTTAAAGTTAAATTAGTGTTTTATTAATCTTAACAAACACAAGTTTTTTGGTCTTATTATGAGGGTATTTCAATACATATAGTAACAAGAAAAATGAACTCTAATAGGTAGTCTAATTACCTTATTTATTGAAAAACCTTCATTATTAGCCTACGCTGATTTTTTAATTTGATACGTCTTTACGGTTGCTCTGAAATTTTACATCTTGGCTTTTTATGATAATCTAATTAATAGGTTATTATTGGCACATGCTTGAAAATCAATCATTTTTTATTTTATCTAATTTTTTACTTTTATTTTTCTTCTTTATTCTTTTTTTTATATCTTTGTTTTTTCAAATTTCCATTCATATTGTTTATTTAGGTTTGTTTTTTTCAGATTCCAGTGACCATTTCTCTTTATGTTTAGAAAATATCAAATCTTAATCTTTATTGATGTTTCTAACCTTTTATTTTGTTGTTCTTTCTAGTTACGAGAAGCTCAGTCGAGGGTTGAGGAATTAGAAGTGTCCAATAGCCATTTACAGAGAAGATTGGACAAACTCAAGAATGCCAAATCAGCCCTCTTGAAAGAACTTTGATATTAAGTGTGTTATCAAGTCTTAATGAATTCCTGCCCAAATTTTTAGCGAATCCTTTCTTACTTTACCGTACTTGGTTCACGTCTAACCCTCCCCTTCCCTTCGCTATTCTGGTGAATTGTAAATTATTTGTTTCTGCTGTGGAAAGTGTAAGATTTCTAATAGGTATGTGCGAGTAGGCATTTTTTTTAACTTTGAGTCTAATTCGAATAGTCTTTAGATGAAAACATAGTTTTTTTAAGTAACATAGAGCAGTATTTGTGCTAGAAATATTTCAAGTTGATTTTTTTTTTATCAGCGCATAATACATTTTTTTTAAATAATGAGTTCTTTTTTTGGGGGAAAAAAATTATTGCATAAATATTTATTTTAAAATAAATGAAATGTAGTTTTACATGGTATATATAATTTTAATCAGACAAAAGGAAATATTAAGAGACTTCATTTTCTCTGAAATAATAATTTTGAATTGAATCAAGTTAATTAAACTCAGAATTTTCGCAGTTAAATAGGAATTTCTGAGTAAACCGTTTTTGTTTTAATTCTCTAGTACAAGTGACTACTGAAACTGGATTGGGACTTGATTGTTTTTGAATACTCGCACACCCCTAATTTCTAACCTAACGTACTAATATAACTGTACAGTGAACTTTTGTTGGCTAGTTCATGACTAGGTGTCTAGACACTTTATTTCTAAGGATATCAAACTTGATATCCTTGAATAATTCTGGTATTGAAGTAATCTAGAATAATTGATTTAGTATCTCACTGCGATACCTTGATTTCTTAGCTCTTAATCATAGTAAACGAAAGTTTTGGCGTCCAAAATCATTTGTGATTCAATTAAAGAAGGCATCATTGTGACCATTATTAGTTCTTTTTGCCATTTCTCTTTAGTACCAGAAACTTGTAAATGTACTCCACATGATCTTTGTGTCTTAGTGGTCTTGCACAAACCAAATATTGCTGTTAGTTTGTTAATTACATAAACGCTTAAATAAAAAAAATTGTGTGTGTACTTATGTACGCTCGTGAGAAGTTATACTTCTTTGGCATCATTAAACTAGAAACATGTGGATAAATATTATATATATGAAAACAGTGATCAGAGGCGACGAGCGTACCAACATGCGCGACTAACAGAGGTTCTATTTCTATTTTGTTGGTAGCTTTTTTTTTTCGAGACTTAATGAGCAGTTAAGCTTCAACCTGTTACTTTTGTGTTACAGTGATGCGTGCGCATCTTAAAATTTCACTCTCATCATTTTTTCATAACGCGCCTAAAGAAGTATAACTTCAAAAACTATCTTCCACTTATAGGTGTTTTTCAATCACAGTACAGTATATAAATACATAACAAATTTTTAATGCGAGATTGGATAATATTTAAAAGGCTTTAGTTTATAAAAGTTGAACCAAGAATCGAGAATTGATAAATCAAGGTTAAGATTTAACTCTTTCCCGGCCCTTCTATAATAACTCAATTCCCCCACCACTATCCGTTTATTTTTGATAGCATGAAAATTTGCACACGAGTCTATGCTATAGGCAATAACTCGGGATGTAATTAAAATATTACCTTGAAATTTTTAGAATTTTTGATAACATTACAATCATAATTGTGGGGGTAAATTATTAATAATAACTAATAAGTATCACACAGAAAAGTTAACTTCTTGCGTGTTAGTAATTTTTTTAATATTCACATTTGAGTGTCAGGATTTATAAACATATAAAGATTTTTTTTAACTTCGTTTTTCCACTTGTGTATCTGCGCATTTAATATTCTCTTTTTTAGTAAAATAGAAACTTGTTGTTAGTACAGTTGAAATGTATATTTAATTGCTTTAAATATTTGCTTCTTTAGTAATTTTATTTTATTTTATTTTATTTTATTTTATTTTATTGTTTTAAATAAACTCACGCTTGTGTGGTACACCTAGTTTATGTTATACAATTTTTTTCAAGGGTTCAGAAAGTTTTTGTTTATAATGAGTAATTCAAAATAAACTTTAAATTAAAGTTTAATTATCTTTGTGGTTGAAAACAAAGTTGTAGACTTAATCACTCTACAGAAAAACTTGATATATTCTAAAATATGACTGAATATAAGAGTTTATTATGTTGTACTTTTATCTTTGAGAGGTAAGCTTGAAAACTGATAATATTGTGCCAAAAAAAACTCTGATTATAAAACATATATTTTTGTTAACAAATGTGTAATCTTATATCAGACATGCTTTTTAAATATAGGCCTAAACTATTTTTCATAAAACACTGTATTTTTTAAAACTATTTTGAGTTATACAGGGCATGAGATATTATTACAGCAGTGTTTAGAATTTCTTTTGTTCGCAGGGAGATCAAGACACTTGGGATAGTTTTGTCTTCAATTTGATCTTTTGTAAACTTTATATATATATATATATACCTCCTGTGAGCTTTGCTTGACCTCTACATTAAATTGTACAAGCGTTCACTTACTCCCATAAAGTAATATAGTTTTACAATTTATGATTATTTTTTCAAACATATTTAAAAAAACACTTCACACACCCCTTCCTACCTTTGACCATTTCCCCTAAGACTCCACAGGCCTAATGATTTAACCAAATTTGTTTGACAGCTTCTATCTGCGTCATCACAAAATTTTGTGATGACGCAGATAGAAGCTGTCAAACAAATTTGGTTAAATCATTAGGCCTGTGGAGTCTTAGGGGAAATGGTCAAAGGTAGGAAGGGGTGTGTGAAGTGTTTTTTTAAATATGTTTGAAAAAATAATCATAAATTGTAAAACTATATTACTTTATGTTTGTATGTATATATGTATGTATCAATTGGTAACATTAAACTAATTTTGTGATGACGCAGATAGAAGCTGTCAAACAAATTTGGTTAAATCATTAGGCCTGTGGAGTCTTAGGGGAAATGGTCAAAGGTAGGAAGGGGTGTGTGAAGTGTTTTTTTAAATATGTTTGAAAAAATAATCATAAATTGTAAAACTATATTACTTTATGTTTGTATGTATATATGTATGTATCAATTGGTAACATTAAACTAATTTTGTGATGACGCAGATAGAAGCTGTCAAACAAATTTGGTTAAATCATTAGGCCTGTGGAGTCTTAGGGGAAATGGTCAAAGGTAGGAAGGGGTGTGTGAAGTGTTTTTTTAAATATGTTTGAAAAAATAATCATAAATTGTAAAACTATATTACTTTATGGGAGTAAGTGAACGCTTGTACAATTTAATGTAGAGGTCAAGCAAAGCTCACAGGAGGTAAAGGATCATTAGTTACAGATGTAAGCCGTAACAAGTATCATATTCGTAAATTTTGGAAAACGGAATCTTGACAGAAGAATGGAAGCCAAGGGTCCTGGGTTCTTATTTTCGTGTCCAGCTGTCGTTTTTCAAAATTAGCGAATATATCATTTTAGTTATATATAATTTAAAAAATGTTGAATTTCAAACACATTTAACATATTTCTTCATAAACTGATAAATTAATTTACCATCACAAAATGTAATTGAATTATTTTAGTTTTTTGTCTTGTGAACATTAATTTGTTATGTTCATAGCAGTATAAAACAAAAGAAATTGATTATAAATGTTTAGCTTAACTCAAAGTATTTTAATTGATAAAGCTTTGTAATTGTTGTATCCAGAACTTTACTTTTGAATCAAAATCAAAGCTGATGGATTTTCTAAATAAAATAAAAGTTTCCGAGTTTTCACACACCCCTAACTATATGCTTGTTAAAATATTGTTTTAATATGAATAGTAATAGTAAGTTTACTAAAACTCTTGGAAAATGTTCATTTTTGCACCTTTTTTTTTCCTGTATTTATAGCTCCAAAATCTCAACATAATATTTTACATAACATCTCAGGAAACTCGCATCAAGCTGTATTAGATTCAACTCAAAAGTAGGTTGTGGCTGTTACAAACTAATTTCAACATGCAGACAAAGACTATGTGTACACTATGACACAATTCTGGCTATATATAACAGGGGTCTTCAACTCGCGGACCCCTCGTGGCCCGGCATAATACTTTTTGCGCCCCGCCGGCTGATGAAGAATATAAACTTTTCAACAGAAAAAAATGAAAGATACCAATTTTTATTTTACATAATTATATTATAAAATTAATATGCACTTTAAAATATTTTGTAAACTATATTTGCTTTATACGTGAAGAAAAATATTACATTTTTATACAAATGTACGTTTAATCAGCGAATAACAATTTTAGTACACAAAGAAGAGAGTACCATTTTGAGTGTGTTCTAACATAGTCGGTTGCGTTTGCATTCGCTTATCACCGCCGAGACACTCGAGACGCCAAAATAAAAATAAGATATTCATTGTTCGGTCCAAATATTGTTGGTACACTAGTGCGGCATCCAACAAGAGACAGAAACTTAGTCTTTGTACCTTAAAACGTTGACGGCCCCTGATATAGAGAATAACACATGTAATATTAAGGAGAATCAAATAATTTTTTTAATTATATTATTTTTATATCATTTGAGTAAACAACTAATAGTTTGAGGAAGACTAGAAATATACTTTTATTTTAATTGTTTGGTTTCAGAAACAATAGTATTATTTCTGTATGCACTAATTTGTCTGTCAAGGGTTTGAAATCACTTTATATGCATACGATTTAACACTTGTGACCTTGTATTCATAACTCTTTTACAGTAACAATATTTTAGCAAGAACTGTATGTTTGAAAGTATCAATGTGTTTTGAATATATTTCATAGCTAAAGTGAAACTATTCCATAACGTATGGTAAGACATGTACTTGGAAAGAAGTCGTGTGAAACCCGTGGGCACATATACAAATCTGTTGTCTTTGAAGATTATAAGTAAATCAGGCACAAAGAAATGGTTTTTACAAAAGGAGGGGGAGGGGGTGTGGGACATGTGTACTAGAAAGTTACACTCTTTTTTTTTTTGCATAATATTAATCTGTTAAATTCATAAATAAATTAAGACTGTATAGACACATCATAGGTTTATGTTTCTTTTTATACAATGAAAAAAAACAACTTTGAAATTTGGACTAGTAGTTCACCAATATATGTACAGTAATACACCATTTCCATTGTATTGAGGTAAATTTGTTTTTATTACTCAATTGTATACTTGGGTGTTTGTATATCTTACACAATGTTTGATGTTGTTTGATGGTCTGACGCTAATTGTTTGTCTGTATCTTCACCCTTTGTTCCTACACAACTTTACGGCGTGTTATCCAAGAACTTAAGTTTCACTGTAGAAAATAAATTTGTATTTAATAGGGGTGTGCGAAGTCCACTTTTTCAATTCAAACCAAACACTATATATATTATTATTATTATAACCGCGTCCTACTAACCGTTCGGGTTATACGCACTTACGCTAATGTGTAATAGTAGGGTGATTGTGAGATTAAATGTGGGACCTACAGTTTAACGTGGGATCTGAACCACGGTGGAGATCTGGCATTCCACACATTCACAAGTTGTGATTAATACACGTCTTGTCAGAGGTGAAGGAAGGGTTTGGTAATCCGATAAATCTGTGTCGGGACAGAGGATTGAACCCCGAACCCCAGCACAGAAGTCTAACACCTTACCCCTAGACCACCAGGTCACCTATATATCATATCACTCACTTTAATCAAGAATAATTCCTAATCTCTTAGTCCACGGATGTGATAGGTCCAGTATTTTGTTTTGAAATAAAACTGAATCTAATATTTTCATTTTTTTTAGCATTTCCAAACCCAGATCAAAGTTTACAAATGGTGGAAGGGGTGTCATCAAAAATTTGCTGAGTGATTTGCAAGGGCTCTGAAGATTTGATTATCAATAAGAGTTGAAGGTTACCCTCTTTTCTTTGAAAAGCCAAGGAAAGTTTTATGTCGATACTAAGTGAGCTCGGCACTGTCTGAACATATGTGTTTGGCCCTAATGGCGAGGCTGTCGGGGAGAGACTTCTCAGTGTAAGAAGGATAGTTCCTGCG
The DNA here is from genome assembly GCA_901482245.1 of Timema douglasi. Taxonomy (NCBI): domain Eukaryota; kingdom Metazoa; phylum Arthropoda; class Insecta; order Phasmatodea; family Timematidae; genus Timema; species Timema douglasi. The sequence continues at coordinate 12,126 of CABEEJ010006202.1, read as the reverse complement.
GTAGTGGAGGTATTTATTGTTGGTGGGTTTTTAGGTTTTATGTGAACTTTCGTGTGAATATTATTGCTCTCATTGAAAATATCAACATCCAAATAGGTGACATGCTGTAATGAGATATTGTGGATGTACTGAAATTGTAAGTTCATCGAGAAAGTTGTTGAGCATATCTCTCGAATGTGTACACTTATAAAAAAATACCGTCGCTGTACAGGAACCATATTGTGGTTTGATGAGTCTAGAACGAAACAAAATATGTTATTATTCCATGATTGCATAGCAAACTTAACAAGGTTATTATTTTAACATGTAATTCAATTACTACTAGTTTCTGATATTTACCACTAATAAACCCAAAAAATATAATTAAGATAAATGTGTTTTTAGACATTACTTTTTTTATGAAGCTTCTTTTCAAAAAAAAAAAACAATTCCAAGCTTCGCACACCCTAAATTAATTTTCTTTAAAGGCCTTAAATGACACTTATGTGCTTACTGAGTAGACTTAAGTCCATTGTATGCAGCTTTTATTGGTTTACATTGAGGTATGTTTTTTTTATATCATGAGAAAAAAGGCACAGGAAAAATTGGTGGAAACACATAAAAAGCTATGAAAACACTATGGATTTCTCAATGAAAATAACACAGTCAACACTTTACATTGCTGCCACTGGACAAACAGATGATGGTTGCTTCGCGAATAAAATGTATTGCTACCGCCCAATCGTCCGACTTATATGTTTCATTCTATCGGAACTCGTCAGAGAGAGTGATAAACATTCAGCACGACTTTCTAAAAAATGAAATCAAAAAACACAACAAAGAAAGGAAATTTGGTAAATAATGATATGACATTTAAATAGTAACATGTAAAAAAGAAGGATTATAAGTCATATTTATAGAAACATAACATTTATTATGTCTCTTGCCAATCTTGAACATTTATTGTGTTCACATCTTTCATTTTTTGATTTGTACTTTTAACATTCCCTCCTGATGAGTTTTAAGAGCGTTAACTTTGTGCCGATAGTTATAATAGTAACTGTCAATATTTTTATAAACTGTGCTCCTCTTTTCACTGTGAAAGCCATATTTTGATTGTTCCTGTAATTTTCCTGCTCTTTCTAATGCACGGCCGGATTTTGGTGTCCGTACGCTCTATGCACTTTTATTACAAAACTTACTATAAAAAGGGTAAACGTGTATTCTATTTTAACAGTGACTGAGAATGGTTGTTAATTAAAATTACTAAAGTTACAACTTTTATAAACAATGAACCACCTCTATTGACAAATTAATAATTACTTCGATGCGTCTTCATTTTGAACAGCCTCTAGTTAGTGTATGCATATTGAATTGTAACTCCTAGAATCAGTTGCAAACAACTTTTTTTTTTTTTAGTCACTAGACAATAGAGTGAAGCGTGTATTTCTTGGTTCAAAACTGTTGTTTATTTAGGTATATAATTATGTATATTGTTAGTAATTAGTGAATATGTTTGTCACATTTAAAAACAATATGCATTTTAAATACATATTAATGAGCCTACATCTTCACTTTTGCTCCTGTAATTATGTTGACTGAGCTTGACCTACCCTAAAAGTATTAGAATTATAAGTGAAAACACGTATATAGTTGTATCAAAAGGGAAAAGAAGAGGCTTTGAGTAAAATTAAAAGGTTGTTGCTGGGATATATTAATGTTCTACAGAAGTTATTTCATTTGTCAATCAGAAGATGTCATTGATGTCATTAATAGGCTTAACTCTTCCAACACGGGAACCATTCTTTTGAAAGCTGCAGTCTTTTTGTTTTGTTTTGTTTTGTTTTTAAAATTGCTTTAAATTCTTTGTAGCACTGGTCGATAAATCAGATAATGAAAAACAAACAATAACATTGCTTCATGATACAAGAGCTTTGTTTAAAAAAAAAATAAGAATACTTTATTAATAACAATAATATGGAGAAATCTTCTTAAGAACATTGATAAAGTAAATAAAAACTCCAAGAACCTGGAATCGATTTGTGTGCAGTTGTGGAATTATGTGGTGGCTTCTAGGTTTTGATTAATGTTCAGGGCAAACACAAATATTAATATTTTGAACATTTAAAAAAAAAAATTCTTAAAACATTATTTACAGACAATATAGGAAAAAGAAATTAAAAGAAGGGAATGTTTGATTAAACACAAGGAATTGGTACAAGTGCAAAAAGTATGTTTTGAATTCAAGCTATTTGTCTTATTTTAGACTTACTTGTCGCGGAAATAACACAAAGGCATACTCCACGATACCTTTAGTTATTATGTTGACAGCTTTATAAAAAAATAAAATGTTCAATACAAAGCCAGACATTTAGTAACAACTATTTTTCACAGAATAAATTGAGCAAATCAAAAACTTTATGTGCTTCACTCCGAGCCATAGTTGTCTATTATCTCTGGTTCTTTTTTGCAGTGAGAATGACTTTACTTGTAATATGAATTATTAGGATGATGTTAAATACTTTGCTACAACGAGAAGCTTAAGAAATGTTATGTTTCCTAGACATTGTGGAAATTGTTGTTTTAAACTTAATGTTGACGTTTTGGTTGTGTTATTTTTCTGTTTAATAATTATTTATTTTCAAAAAGAATTCTCTAGTTTTTTTAAACCTTTTTTTTTTGTAGGCCCTTAAGCACTGTACCTATATTGTTAGGGGGAAATCCGGCCTTGTTATAACTTTTATATAATTATAAATCTCGAACATGAAAAGTGATTTATTTTTTCATGCTAGAACAAATGTTTATGAAACAGCCATATAATTATTTTTTAAAAGATACCCATGAGTTAAAATGAGGTATTTTTCTTGTAAAAGGGATATCAATTTAAGGGTCTATGAAATATTTCACCTCATAGCTTAGAAAAAGTTGAGTTAACTATTTACCATCTGAAGTTTTTATTTATCCACAATAAAAAAATATCTTTTAGTAAAAATTATGTTTATGAAATCTTAATAACTATGATACCTAAATAAAAGTTGATTATTAAGATTAAACAGATGTAGAACATATTCTATTCTTATATTCAATAAAATCATTGTTTAAAAAGCTTTCCTGTAAGTTTAATTAATTTTAAATGAGCACAATACTGTTCCTAGATAGTAGAACTGGGATTGCTAATTTTTTGATATAAATATAAATTTGTTTTATTCTATGTAATCAATTTTAACTCTAGGAACTAAAACTCCTAGACATTTGGTATAAATATTTCATTATAATGTGAATAAACAAATACAATTTGTGTTCTTGTGAAATAAGCTATTATAAAACAATGTATATTGTGTTAATCAATTTTTATAACGGTTAAATTCATCCTAATTTTTGAAAATCTGAAGGGGAAAAAAAATTAAATTATTTTAGTTAGCAACACAATTCGCTTGGAATCATATTTTCCGAATATTTTTAATGACTCTCTATTATATATTTAAACACTGTTTTAAAATTCATCTCTTTGGGCTAGTTTCATAGTCAGACTCTAACTTACTCTTCAAGTACAGCGCTACATTAAATACAGGACGACATCTACCTAAACTTGATCGGAATGGGCAAGTTTTTATATGAAACTGGCCCAGTCCATTCTGGTATAGGTAGGTGTTGTCTTGTATTTGGTATATCAGCGAATTTGAGGTGTACTAAGTCTGACTAAGAAACTGGCCCCATAATTTGATAAGGTGTTTGGTTCTTGAAAACTAAAGATTAAAAACCTAATTAAATTATTTTTCCCAATTTTTTATTTATTTTTAAAATGCATATTGTTAACTATTAGTGCACACTTTTTAATCACTGAGTGCATATAATATATTTGGAAGAAGGTACAGGAAAGCTGGATAGAAACGTCTATAAGGAACAAAAACAAAATGGCTTTTACAATGAAAAGAACACAGTTCACACTTTACACTGCTACTTTTATTATATCGGAACTTATGAGGAAGGAGTGTGAAATGCACAACCCCTTGATGCAATGCAATGCAATGGCAACAATATAAAGTATGAACGGTTATTTTCATTGTAAAAGGCATTATTGTGTTTATTACCTTTTATATGTTTCAACCCCCCTTTCCTATCTATACCTTCCAAATATAAAATAAAATTACCCCATAAATCGAAAAGAGGATTATAATATAATCTTGCAAATTAGGCAGCTGTTTTTTTTCATCTTTAAGTTTATAAGTATTTGATGGTCATTAGAAGTATTGAAATTTACAGTTTTTCTTGCACAGTAGAAGTTCTTCCCCCTCCAGCCCCGTTATAACATACTTTGATTAAGAGTCTTGTGTGTTGGTACTAACAAGTTTTCTTACTAACTTATTCTGTATATTTTGTAATTTTAACAAATTTTTTTTTATTTGTTTATAAATACCATTGCAGGTTGTACAATTATTTAATATTTTGTATAATCTTTCATCGATATGTACAGTTGATATATTATTGTAAATATCTCTTACTCATTTTACTTGTACTTACAAGATATATTATTAAAATGGTTTTGGTTATGCAAAGTGTATCCTGTATAATTTAAATATGCTTGGTAAATTTTATTTTATCATAGAGGTAGTAACTTATTAATTTTATTCTGTGATTTGCAGATTGTATTTATACATCATTGCTACCAGTGAACAAACTTATGTAAATAATATTGTATTGTGTTTTTTTTCTTTAATATATTTTCATTTCAAAGCCTACGAATAAACATTATTATAACAAAGTTTCTTTCCTTTAATCGCATTTAAAATAATATCCTTTCACCATGTTTTTCTTTAACATTTCTTTCCTCAATATTAGATAGAAAATTGTGCTCAGGTTAGAAAACTTAGCAAGGCACAATTTTCTGCAGTCTTCATTTAACAACAGTAAAATTTAGAGTAGTAATTTTCATTTTAAAATAATTACTTTTTAATTATACTAAACTTTTTAAAGTACGTTAAACCATAAGGAATATATAAAACTGTACTGAGATGTGACGTCTGGTTCCAACTTCCAAATATATAATCTATGTTTGGTGTTATCCAAAGGGTGACATTTGCATTTTGAGTGATATGTTTGAAGAACGTTTTGTTGTTTGTGAGACCCAAGATTTAATATCGTCAGAAAAAAAAAAGATCAATTCAGTCAGCATTATTAAATGAGATTCCATGGTGGGTCGTAATATTTATATTAATAGAGCAGAATTTATAAAATAAACTGCCTCAAGTATTATACAAAAGTACAATAAATATGATAGAATTGTGTAGAGTAATTTACAAATAAATTTGAAAACACAATTATTTCATTATCTATGCCATCTTCTTCAGGAAAGTCATCAAAATAATAAGTGTTTGTAAATATGTGTTGTTTTATTTTTGTACTTCATTTCTTACAATTATTCTCGTATTGATTTAACTTTTATTTAATATAACTTGAGCTACATTATGTAAGTATTAAAATTAATATAACTACGAGTTCATAAATAAATATATATATATTTTCAAGACGCCAGTTATCAATCTGCACAGGGCATAGCACAAAGCAAGTGCTGAAGAATGCAGGACATTATGGTTGGCTCCACAGTGTGCATTTGTGAGGAATACGAAGAATACCATATTACCATGCCCGTTATTGACTTTGGCTTTTTAATTTTTTTATGTGCTTTCTGTATGTCGGTGCAGTCTATTGTAACTCCTATGTAGACTAGGTTTAGGCAGTGAAACAGTCTGAACTCTATTCTATTTGTAGTTCCCTTTTCACCGATAGGTTGTTGAGGTGGCAAAAGCATGCCTGCATCTTCACTGGATTCGGGGGCAGATGGTTTAACCGGTAGTACTCAGTCAATCTTGATAGAGCTGTCAAATTCCCTTTTATCTCCTGGATGTTTTGTAGTTGGCTGATGATAGCCACATTCTTGTTAGGGATAAATCTTCTTGACATCAGGCCAATTGGTTGGTTATTGTTATACACGTTAAAAAATATGGGAGACAGCACGCTACCATGAGGGAGGCTGGTCTTCTGGTTCCTCCAGCAACTCCTTGTACCTGGGAACCAACCTTACATAGAATCTTGTTGGATAGGATCGATCTCATTACTTAAGTCGAATGGTAATCTTCGGTAATATTGAACATTCTTCGAGTAGGATTTTGTGATTTATGTTGTTATGTGCCATTGGCAGTGTCACAATAACTGCCTCAGTTTTCCCCTTTCCTTCAAAAACGTCCTTAATCTGTTGGGTCAGGCTTAGTACTTGGCAGGTGCAAGATCTTCCAGGTCTGAAGCCAGCTTGATGGGGGCTTAGAAGATTTTCTGTTTGAGGCCCAATTTTGTTCAATATAAGTCGTTAGTTGAGTTTGAATGGGAATGGATTCATAGTCGCATTTACCGTTCAAATGGGTGAATGAGCACTTACAGTTGCACGTTCAGTGTGCCGTGATTGAAAAGTCCAATGCCTGAATACATTATCTGATGCTTTCAGAAGGAAACCAGGAGAGTAAATTATATCATTTACAGACATTAGGTTGTAGGTCACTGCATGAATTTAGTCATAAATTAAAGTGATGGGTTGGTACGCATTTTGCAAAGTAGGCCCAATACCTGAAAAAAAAAAAGTAAACACAAATTAGTAAAGCGATCAAATATATTTTTTTTAAAAATATCCTTAAGTAACTTAAGGACGGTCCAAAAATTCTATGTTAGTAAGAATTTAATATAAATGTGGGCATAGGCCTATATAATATATTTTTTAAGTGTTGATTTGAATGGTTAGAATCATTATTATGTCATGGCCGGGTCTTTACTATGTAAAAATAGCTGTATATATGATATAAACAATATAATTTTTAAATATAAGCTAGAGTTAATTACGCTTACATTTTCACTGTTTTAATCCCTTTGATAAAATAAATACAATATTGATTTATAAATGACAAATTTAACCTCATTAAGTAATTAAATAACTATCTATCTATTAATAAAAATTTGTATGTAATCAACAAATTGTTAGTTTAATTCGTGATTCTTATACTATCTACTTTGTTATGAACACATACATTGATATTCCTAAGTGTCTAGAGTTTTTTTCTTAAGAAAATCAAGGAATAAAATAAACCTTTAGGATAATATAATATTTGAAATAAATAGAGTCTATAAAGATGAATTTTTGTTTTCATCAACCGGGCATTTTGACACTAATGATACATGCGCAATAGTAACCATGCAAGTTCTGTATATTGTATTATCTATGGGTGCGGGCAGGTAGATTTTAGTAGGTGTATTGTTTATTTATTATGGTTTTGCTTTTAAAATTGTGTTTTTATTATAAAAGTGGAAAAATGTTTGTTTAAATAAGGTGTTTTTGGAAGTTATTGGCTGAATAAAAGAAGTTTTAGAAATAATGAAGGATTTGTGCGTAACAAAAAGGTAAAAAATATTATTGACATCTCTTCTACAAAGCTTGTTTCTGATCTTTCTACCTGCTAACAGGCAAAATAGTCCCTATTAAATTATTTCACAATAATTTAAAACAGTTTCTTGCGGATTTTTAGTCTTAGCATGAAAAACATTGATTTTTAAATTTATTGAATGGAACGTTTCAGTCTGTTTTTAAATATTTACTGGGTACATAGTAAATGTTTCTTCTTAACAATGAAACTGTCCTGATTTTAGTTTACCCATTTGTCATTTTAGGATTTAATCACCAACAATCTGTCGAACTATTTGCCATTGTTGGGAGGAAAGGTGTACATTTGGATCAATTTAAACATGTCCTAAAAATTTTCATTGATTTTTCAGATGTGAGAGCTATTTAAAGGTAGTAATAATTCTGTCTACACAGGATTCAAGCCCAAATTTTTAAAAAAAATAATTTCACTATCCATCATTGATTTTAAATAAATGGTAGGCCTATTCTCAAATAGTAGTAGGTATCTTCAAAATAAAGAACACTAACAAAAACCCACTTCAGGGGCTGCATGGCTTAAGGTAGGCCTAACTCTTAAAATAGATTAGCTTGTCGATGACTGAGAAATTGCATTTCTAGTCCCGGTTGGGTGTGTTGAGGGTGGTTTTTCTTAAATAGTTTTCCAATCTCCCTCCAGGCAAATGGGTGTAGGCCCTACACTTCCTCTAAATTAAACCTTCCTATTTACAGACACATAAAGTTATTAATACCTAGGTGTATAACCTGAATTAAACATAAACTAAATAGTAGGCCTAAGTTAAGACTATTTGACATTTAGTAAAAGGTAAATTAAAAGTAGATCTTACAGTTACTCATATTGTTCTATGCTATCTTTTAAAGGTCCNCCCCCCCCCCGCGATTATGGTATTTTAAAATCCCCCACAACTTGTGAATGTGGGGAATGCCAGGCCTCCACCGTGGTTCGGATCCCACGTTAAACTGTAGGTCCTCCATTTCACCTCACAATCGCCCTACCATTACACATTAGCGTAAGTGCGTATAACTCGAACGGGTTGTAAGACGCGGTGATGATAATAATAATAATAATAATAATAATTTAAAATCCCCCATACCATCTTTTGCGACTAATGCATAGGCTTACAACGCCAGATAAAGATATAGTCAAATAAACAATTTTAATTTTATTTAGAGTTTTTATAATCTAAACATCTCAAACAAATTTAAAGATAACACAAACAAACAATAGGTAGCCTACTTATTTATTATTATTCAAATAATATAATGTAAACTTAATGAAAAACTGAAATTATAGCCATACTCATTTAAGAGTTTGTTGTCACATATGAATGTTTATTAAGCTCAAATCAGATATTTCATCAACATGGGCTTTTTTCTGTTCATTTCATTGGGTTAAAGTGGAACAGTATTTAATCACTTTAAAACGAGTATTGTATTTTAACTACCATAGGTATCACATTAGCTAGCTTATATACATTTAATTTTCATCATGCTAAATAAAAATTGCAGCTCTAATAAAATTTTGATAAAACACCTATTTGTTGACCTCTGTGGTCTTGGAATAAAACACTCGCCTCAGGATCCGATATTCGTGGGTTCGAACTCAAGAAGGGTTGATGGATCTTTCTTGGGTGAAAAAAATCCGTGGATAGCACAACTCCCTTCCGAGGGGAAAGCCATTGGTCCCATGTCGATTGTGGCATGTAAAAATACCTTTCTCGGCAAAATTGTTAGGCTCTTTTGTTCTCGTTCATAGAAATTCCTTTCCTGATATAATCATTTGCTTCGGAAAGTGCACATTAGATAGTCTACCTCAAACAACTAATAAAAAAATATCTAATTCTTATTTTAAAGTTTTGTATGGGATATTAACGACGTTAAATGCTAGATTATATCTAAATTGCTTCGTTTGTAGGTGACTTGTATACGAAGTATCTAGTCTCATGCATGTGGTTGGTGGTAGTTCATCATCACCGCACCAAGAACAGAACATCACCACCGCAGCCTTGTGTCCTGTCCTGTCGGACCAGCAGCATGCAACCTCCTCAAATACGGGTCAGTATTAGTACATCCTTAGAATACATGTTCTAGGGGCTAGATACATCTGTCCATTTGGAAAATGATTCATATTGGTCCGATTGTATTTTTTTTAAAATATATATATAGGTCTACTAGGCCTATATACCCGCCTCAGTGGCGTAGTTGGCTAACACGCTTGTCGTGTTGAGCTCTACTGCTGAGGACGGGGAGATCGAGGTTCGAATCTCGGTCGGGTGAACTGAGGGTTTTTTTCCTAAATGGTTTTCCACTCTCCCTCCACGCAAATGCGGGTTCACTTCCTCTAATTAAACCTTCCCAATTCCTAATCCATTAGAGTAATTAGTACTTAAAGCGTATAACCCGAACGGGTAGTAAGACGCGGTGCTAAATATTATTATTATTATTATTATTACTAGGCCTATATATTTCTAGCACCCCATCTTACTACCCATTTGTGATTTACACCTCTGTACTTATTACTCTAATATGTTGGATGAGGAAGATTGAATTTATAGGAAGTGTATCAACTTTTGCATGGAGAGAGAGAAAACATCAAGGAAAAACACCTTTGTCATTACATCTGACCGGGATCAAATCTTGATCTCCCTGTCATCTGTGGTCTAGTCCATTGCGAGATTAACGCCTTTAGATGAATGGGTAGTAAGACATGGTGCTCAAAAAAAAAGTGCCCTGTTCCTGTATTAGGTATAGCTAACGTGTAATGTAATTTGAATTGACCGGCTCATAATTGTGTTGTAATAATGTGGTCATCTTTGGTTTATTATACAGTTTGGTGTACAGATACCCTTAGTTTTCCCTGTAAGGTAGCACAGGACACTTAACTTCCACGTTTCCTTCATGATGAAGCTTCTCAAATAGGATCATAGTGTAAGCCGTCAAGATAAGTGCTGCTTTTCACGCAAACAAAGTGTAGATGTTTTAGCCTTACTTATTAGGTCTAATTTTCGTTCTTAAGGGAAAGATTTGTTATGGGAGGTAACTATCGTTTATGTTGTATAAATTAGCTGCTCTTGTTATTAGTTTAAATTTAATTACCCCAACTGTACAAACGCTAAATTTGAAATCTACATGGGGGTATTTAACATTTAGGGCCCCGCTTGGTGGCCACATGGCTTAAGGCACTACTCTCGCAATAGATTAGGCTGCAGATGACAGGGAGATGGTGGTTTCATCCCGGTTGGGTGCACTCTGAATGTAGCGTTTCCTTTATATTTTCCCATTCTTTCCATGCAAAAGTAGGTATATTTCCTCAAAATTCAACTCATTTACTCATTCCTAACCCATCATTACAATTAGTATAACCTGAGGCAGTAGTAAGATGCGGTGCTAAAAAACAAAAACAAAACATGTAGGATACAGAAGCAAGTTTGTGTTGTACGTTACTACTGATACTTATGGATCATCATTCCTTTTATGTCGAATCGGTCTGTGTTTAGCAGATTAATTTAAAAGAATAATCTTTCAAACTTTCAGATTCTGCATTTCAAAACTCACCATCACCCCCCGTCGACCCGCATTGTTTCCAAATCGACTCCAATGGGAATAACAGAACCAGAGATGGTAATGGAGGGACGGGCGCTCGATGCGTCGGTAGTGACAGCAAGATGGTTGACGACAATGCCCAGGAAGAGGAGGAGAAGAGTCTCATAGCAAGTCACTTGTGTAACGGCAACAGCATTGAGTTTGACGACAGCGACCGAGGCGGCGGTGGCCATGGGACTCTCGTTGGACGAGATTCTAACGTGAGGAACAAACCCATATTTATGGAAGGTGGTGATGAGCACGGAAACACTCAAAACTCTTTATCGAACAGAGTAGATGCGTTCAGGTGTTCAGATGAAGATGTCGGTGATGGCGATTTGACAGGAGAACTAAATAGTGATGTAAACAAATTAAGAAAAGGTGAATTGAACGAAAGGAAGGATAGCGTTTGCGGGACAAGCAAAACCGCGGAATGTGTTAACGTGTTTAATGAAAGTGTTGTTGATCTTAAACATAGACCTCATGTCAAGGAAACAACCACACTTTCGAATACTACTCCAAGTCCTCAGGATACCGAGAACGTCGGTGCGGCCCCGACGGCAGGACAGAAACAGAAGTTGTTGAGCCTGAAGAAGAAACACGGTAAAGTGGGGCCGAGCAAAAGCGTGGGTGACGCGTGTGCCGCCGGGTTGGTCGAAGACGGGAAGGCGAAAGTGCAACACAAGAAGGTGGGGAGCTGCAGCTCTAACAGGTTGTTGGTGACGAACCATGGGGGTGTCTTGCGATTGGGACACCAGGAGCGTCTGAGACTGCAATGGCACATGAGGGAACCTGTGAGCCCCAGGGATTGGATCGCTCTCTGCAATGTCGGTGAGTGGTAGAAACCTTTCATTTACATGTTTGTACAGTACGCGTAACTCTTGAAGCATTTAAAAATAGTAACAAGAAAGTGTTTAGGAAAATATTTGCTCAAAAATACCAATAAGAGTGGACACAAGTCGCATAATGTTGAGCTACATACCCTGTACTCATAAACATACATTGTTAAGGTAATTAAATCTGGGTGACCTGGCGGTCTAGGGGTAAGGTGTCAGACTTCTGTGCTGGCGGCCGGGGTTCAATCCTCGGTCCTGGCACAGATT
>CABEEJ010006201.1:24147-42180 GCA_901482245.1 Timema douglasi | reverse complement strand
GTTATCACGGCAGAGTATCCCCCCGATGGTAGTCTTGTCACGATGACCTACTCTCTTCTAGACTTCTGTATATAAGACAGTTATCGTGGTATAGTATCTCTAACGGGCCGCAGCTTGTTCTGAGCAGGGTTTGAAACCCACTGCTTGTTTTAGGTGCACAAGACTCCATGCTGAACATTACCCTGTAGCTCTAAAGATATGACACCCAAACTCGCAACAGGAGGGAGATGAACTGCCTCCATGGCTGCCTGGTCCCCCAGTTCATTTCCTGAGAGACAAGCATGGCCAGGAATCCAATAGAAGGTGAGTCGGGTGTTTAAATAATTGATATTAAAAATTTGTTCATGGGTCATCTGCATGAGAGGATTCCAAGATTACAAAGTGGATAGTGTCAACAAAGCACTACCTGAAACTAGTGTGGTTGAGAGCGGAGCAACAATTTTGATAGGCATATCACAACAATTTAAAAATGGCAAACAATTTAACTGTAAAAACACTTGTTAGGTCAAATAAAATCAAAACATTCCACGGTAAAAAGATTTCCCACTGAGGCACTAGCCTTTGAACCGCTCATGTAGGGGTCAATCCGAGTCAAATCGATGAAGCTCACAACTTTACTATCACCAATCTTAACCAAATCCACAACTTGACCGTTACCAATCTTAACCAAGCTCACAGCTTAAGGTGGGATGGAAAGGGACACGAGAAAACGTCAGTGTTTAGCGATCTTTATGACAAAACTTTTGTTGGCCAAAATAAATAAGGTATTGCTCCAGTAGAAACATAGAATTTAATTTTCTTCATATGTTGACCTCAAGTTTTCTTAAATATCTGTCAAGGATGTCCTGGAACTTAATGAAAACTTTTTGTCTACATTTAAAAAGTTTCTCTCTAATGGCACTATGCTCTTGACAGATATTCAACAACTGTTGGTATAACCATTTGAAGAAAATTAAACTTTGTGTTTGTACTGGAGAAATATTTGATTTATTTTGTCAAAAAAAAGTTTTGCCCCAAAAACTGCAGAAAAACTGGCCTTTTCTCACATGCCCTTCAACCCAACCTTAACCAAGCTTACAAATTTACCATCGCCAATCTTAACCAAGCTTACAAATTTACCATCGCCAATCTTAACCAAGCCCACAAATTTACCATCGCCAATCTTAACCAAGCCCACAAATTTACCATCACCAATCTTAACCAAGCTCACAAATTTACCATCAACGATTTTAACCAAACTCTGAATTCTGATAGTATCTGTAAAAAAGTGATTCTTATTTTGTTTTTCCGATTTTTTGTGCCTTTTTGAGATACAGTTGTCAGAAGATATAGAAATTTGTCAAAACATGATGAGAGAAATAAAGAGCAATTGCTTATAACCTAGAACCTCTTTAAGATAAGGAGCTACTAGATAAGCTCTCATTTTAAAGCTCTTAAACTGGGCTTTAACATAATTTATTTAAAATGATAGGCTTACAAGCAATTACATTCTACAGGTAATTAATCACATTTATCTCTTCCAAAAAAATATTTTTTTGTCTGACCCTTTTCAACCAATCCTAAAAGTTTAAAAATGCGATCTCATTGATATCAGATATAAACCTGATTTCAAATTAATATATGCACTTTGTACACATTAGGGGCTGATTATAAGAATCATTGGAAGCACCAAGAGAACTTACTTTAAAACCTCACAGAAGTTTTGTGGTTGCATTTTCTGTCTCTGTTTTTTGTCATTTCATGTTGCTATTAGCGGATCCAGTGTCGTGAGAATATCTCTCCTGTGTATACGGAGAATGTCAGGTGCTGCAGGGTGGTAGAAATTTGACAGAGCTGGACCATGTGGATGAAGGAATCTCACTTTGATTTCCTGCTCATCTTCAAATTAAGTGAGAGCATATGTCAGCCACCAGAAGTCACCATATCGGCATCTCACAAAACCAACGAGTTCAATGAAATCTAGTTCATCATCACACCTTGTCGTTTAAGCTTCACTAGAAGATACTATGGAGTATGGGCTGTCTAGTGACAGGGTTGCCTAGTAATGGGAAGATACAGGAAATTTTGCATGTCTGGAAAAAACAGAATTTCACCAAAAAGCTAAAAATTCATGAGAATTTATTGTGAATTTGGTACATTAAGCTGCATGCTAAAGAGTAGGTATAAGATGAAAAATTGGAATTTAAAAACTTAGCATTCCGAGTGGAAGACATGTATCTTCTTAAAATGATGATAATCACGCCTATCACATCATCAGAGACAAATCCGAATGCAACTGAGACAGCTTGTTTGGCTCCCTCTCTATGTCTTCTTCATCGAGCCCACACTGCAAGTTTCACTGCTGCGATTCAGTAGGGGAAAAACAATGGCTGAATGAATTCTTTCTTTGTTTTTGGTGTGTTTTTTCTTGCAGTTTATAATAGATTCATCTTAATGAAAGAGGTAGGCATCCAAGATATTGTTTTTGCTTTGTGATGTTTTAAAACTGGCCTCTGCCTATCTCGCCATTCTATTTTTATTTGCTAGCAATTTACAAGACGTTAATATTGCCTGTATTGGTTTTAAAATTTTCCCATTTATTGTTTTTTTTAATAAGACCATGTTTAATACACCTACTCAATTGTGGGGTAGGTACGAGGAGGATATATCTCTAGGAGAAATGCTTTTGAATTAGCGTTCATAAATGCAAGTAAAATCATTTGTTGAATTAATTATTGAACTTTGTGGGTATTTGTACAAAACCAGCAGTTGATTGGGAGTGAGGCGTATTTCATTGACTTATTCGCCAAACTTGAGATGACAGAAAAAATGATTCCTGGAAGAATGAGAGTTTCATTCTTGGAAAAAAATTGTCTTCACCTGTAACAGATCAGAGGTACTGATGACTTTTCTAAAGAAGAGTCTTATTTGTCAAACATGGAAATGCAACGATTGAACGTGGATTTTCTGTTAATAAAAGACACAACAAAGACAATCAGAACTAGGAATCTTTATTTGCACAAAGAGTAGTGTAGATAGGAATACAATCCATTGGGGATGTTGAGAAAATCCAAATTATTAAATCAATTATTCATGCCATAAGGAATGCATGTGGAAGTTTAAGAACAAAAGAAAAAAGTGATAATGAAAAAGCAGAAAATGACAAGAAGACAGAAGTATTTAAAAAAGGATTTGAAGTAAAAGAATCGAAGGCTGAGAAAAACTGTCCAAAAAAAAGCAAAACTTTTGGATAAACAAATGCATTCCATAGTTACAAAATTGTGAACCAGACTGACCTAAATTATGTTTTCTAGTCCTACAAACTGATTTATCTAGGCAACTTTGTATTATTATTATTGTTAAATAAACCAATATATATCCAAATTTAGAATATATATTGTGATTTTCCAAATTCACAATAATAAAAAAAATATTATGTCACTAAATTAATGATTCACTCATCTTACTCTTCGCGCTGCATGTCCTGCCCACCGTAATCTACAGTACTTGATTATCCTAACAATGTCTTGTGGCGAGTCAAAAGTTTGTAATTCATAACTACGTAACCTCCTCCACTCTCCAGTATCTTCATCCCTTTTTGAACCAAATATGTTCTTAAACATCTTGTTTCCAAATACCCTAAATTTATTTTCATTGTGTAATGTAAGGTAAGACACCACGTTTCCCATTCATAGAGAACCACCAGTAAAACTATTGTTTTGTAAATTATGAGTTTACCTTCCTTGACAGCAGGCGAGAAGTTTACAACTTATTGACCAAGTAATAGTTTGTATTTTCTTGAATCTACCTTTTTCCCAATTTCTACTCTATTATTGTTATTGCTAGTTAGAATTTTTCCAAAATATTTAAACTGATTAACTCTGTCAAATGAAATGTTGTTTGCAGTAATCTTTAAACCATCACTCCCAATCTGTGTTATATGTGTGATCATATAGTTACTTAAGTCTTTTTGGCATTCGCTTCTAAACATACGAGGGCGGTTCGGAAAGTAACCGCCGTTCTAGCGTGGTGCTAATAGTTGTGCGCGGATCACCGCCTTTGTCACATCTGCATGTTCTCTGATTCAGTAAGCGTCCAACTGTGACAGTATGAACCTTGTTCTTTTGTGCATTCGCTTGGTATAACCTCAAAACATGAGCTCTGCAATAAAAAATCCTGTGAAATGTTAAGTGTGTGCTGTAATAAGACTTATTTCGGCACAAAAGTTTCAGCAGCAGACATTTTCATAGTCAATTGTGTACTGTATACGGTTCAAACATTATGAGTGAAGGTGTTGTGCAGCAATGGGTCCAATTTTTTTAAAGTGGTAGAATAAACATTCATGAGGAAGAGAGGAGTGGTAGGCCATCTGTTGTGAGTAATGATCTTGTCAAGAAAATTGACGAAAAAGGTCGTGAAAATCGAAGATTCACCATCTCTAAACTTTCTGAACAATTCCCACAAATTTCTCCTACAGTTTTATACTAGGTTGTCACCGATAAATTAGATTACCAAAAGTTCTGTACTCGGTGGGTAACAAAACCAAATGAATGGACTCTGCCTTAGACTTCCTTTCACGCTACGACGGGGAAGGAGAAGGTTTGTTGAAGATAATTGTGACTGGTGACGAAACTTGGGTGGCATACGTGAACGCCAAAACGAAACAACAGTCAATGGATTGGGGCCATACCAATTATTAATGTAAGTCGAAGAAAGCCCACCAAACTATGTCATCAAGGAAGGTTATGGCTATGGTTTTTTGGGATGCCGAGGGAGTAGGAACGGGGTGCGATGATCACTTCAGATGTCTACTGTAAAACTTTGAAGAAACTTAAGAGAGCCATTAAAAAAAAATCACGGTACATTGATACTCGGTGGTGTGTTTTTGCATGACAATGCTCGTCCTCACAGTGTTCGAAAAACTCAAGAAAGAGCTTTTAAAGCAATTCAAATTGGACGTTTTTGGTCATTCCCCTTATAGCCCCGACTTGGCGCCAAGGGATTTTCATCTCTTCACTCACATGAAGAAGTGGCTTGCGTCACAGCACTTCGATGACAACGACAAACTTCAAAATGCCGCGGAAGATTGGCTACGTGCCCAAGCGACTGAATTTTATGAAGAAGAAATTTGTAAATTAGTGAAACGCTATGACAAATGCTTAAATTTAAATAGTGACTATGTTAAAAAAAAATAGTAAAAAGCTGTAGTTTTAAGATGTATATAATAAAATATTTTTTCTATGCAAGTTTTTTTTACTTTTCGAACTGCCCTCGTATTTCCTTACCAGTCTCTAATAAAATTTCTGCATTTCTTGCAACAACTTCCTTACTATTACAAAAAAAGAAGCTAAATCATCTGCATATCCTAATAACTTCATTGTTCTGTTTAGTGTCAACTCTTTCCTACTCCCTTGCATTACCCTGATAGCATAATATTAGGCTCTATTAAAAAGTAATGTGGCAAGTTCATCACCATATCTCAATCCATTAATAATATCAAAAGGATCTGCTAAGTGACACCAAAACAATCATTACACACAAATATGTCAAACATACCTCAATAAACTCGACAGGTTTTTTGGGTATCTCAAACTAAACTAAATTTTAATATAAATAATTAATTTTAAATGAATCTTAAGCTTTTTTAAAATGTACATCTGTATGTATATATTCCCACTTTTTTTCCTAATATTTGCCGAATAGTAAAAATCTGATCTGATCTATTTTATCAAAATAAAAATCCCCTTTTTCTTTGATGTTGCTCCATCCATTTATATTATTTCTCCAGCAATGAACGAAAAAATTTAAGATCTAGCCCTAAATTGAAACAAAGTCTAAAATTTGTATTTCATGTTAAAAAAAATCACTTGAGCCTATAGATTTCTATAGAATGGCTCTGTGCTTGTTGGCATAAGAACGTAACCTCACACCTGGATGTTCTGAATGCTGTTAACAGGACATGAGTGGTATCTGAACTCCTTCATTGCTCTCTCTGCCTGTTAGAACATGCATTGTATGCAGTAGGAAAATACCACTTTACAAGGGGAAAACAAGTAAAGCTACACTTGACTTTATTAATAATAATTTATATATATAGGCTTAAAATAAAAATTATTAATTTTAAATTTTTTACAGTTGACTGTAAAATGAATTGCTAAGTGTTTACTGTAAAACCAACATGTTATCAATAAAATTGAAATCCCACTTTGGAACTTTCAGAATTTGTTTAAAAGGGCCAGATAAACTTCTTTTTTTTTCAGATTTACAACAATAAAAATGTGATAACATAGAGAATGTAATTTCTTGTATCCCTACAATGTTAAATATAGTATATTAAAGCTCAATGTAAAAGCTTTGAAATGAGACATTATCCTGCTCTTTATCTTAAATAAGGTCCAAGTTATAAGCCATTCAACATTATTCACAAACTCATTTTTGACAAATTTTGATACCCTTTGACAGCTCTCAAAAAGGCACATACAAAAAATCTGGAGAAAAATAGGAACCACTTTTTCGACAAGTACTATAAGAATTCTGAGGCTAATTAAGATTGGTGATGGTGAAGTTGTGAGTTTTATTAAGATTGGTGACATTGAAGTTGTGAGCTTAAGATTGGTGATGGTGAAGTTTTGAGTTTTGTTAAGATTGGTGACAGTGAAGTTGTGAGCTTAAGATTGGTGATGGTGAAGTTTTGAGTTTTGTTAAGATTGGTGACATTGAAGTTGTGAGCTTAAGATTGGTGATGGTGAAGTTGTGAGTTTTGTTAAGATTGGTGACAGTGAAGTTGTGAGCTTAAGATTGGTGACGGTGAAGATTGGTTAAGATTAGTGATGTGGTGGGCTAAGAAGCATTTATCCAGTCACAAAAAGACAGAATTGATTCTTACTCTGATTCTAAATATGTCTCTATTAAAACATTATCCAACCACCTCCTGCAACTGATTTTGACTCACCGTGTGTTGCACGAGTATCGCTCCACACTTCAACTAGCGACCACACAAGTTTTAGGCCAACTTTATTGAATGAATTTTCAACGATGACCAAACAAAAGAAGATCTTGTGCTTGCCCTCGACAAGTTGTTTCTGTGACCGAGACCTTCCTCCTCCTTGGGACTACAATACAACAACACGAGGGGAAGGATGATTTTCCCTTCCATGTCCCTCCCTTTTACTGAAAATTAGATTGTATAGAATGGGATGTTACACCCGCCATTGTTTGTACATGGTGTCTACTCAACTTGAACAATGAATTCTCTGACTTTTCCCCTGATTTCCCCAGATCATTTCCTAAAATTATCATCTCAAAAGTATGTCACACCCTTCCCACCCTCCATATCTGTGTTAACATACTCTATGAATTTGAAAATTATTATATATATTATAGAGCTATTAAAAAAGTTTGATTTAGTGATTATTATGGTTCATATTTTGAGTAACATAACATTTTCCTTTTTTTTTTTTACTTTACCAAATTCCTGACTTATTCCTGGGTTTTTTTCGGATGGTAGACACCCTGTTGTGCTCTTTGTCTTGACCTCACATAGAGAAGTAACACTCTACATTGCAAGCTGTACAGCAGTAATTATGGTATGGGTGGTCTCGCCGCCAAGGCTCAAACAAGTTTCAGTATGTAATTATACATCTATATGGTTTGCAAACATGTCAATTTAGTTATGTTTTCTTTTGCTAGGTAGTTCTATTAGCTAAGTTTAGCAAGACTAAATTGTTAGGATGTAGTTACTTCTCCTTCATCAACTGCATTTAAATATATTTTGTTTTGCAAGTTAATAACTCTGTTAAAAGATATGTGGCTAGTTTCATGTAGTTGGAGTGTAGCTTGGACTGGTGCAATTTAGTCATAAAGACTAATATAAAGTAGTCTCATCACTGAGAAATGAAATGGTGCTATAGGTGTCAAAGATCTGTATCAGGTCCTTAAGAGCCTTGTAACTTGATATAAAGTCTTTCTACATAGGGACATAGATTCCCGGGGATTAATGGCTGTTTTAAATGGCAGTTGAGGTAATTGAACATGAACTTAATAGCTTTATTCATCTGCATTTATTGTTTCCATTGGCATTACCTTTTTAATAACTTCTTCTATGGGGTTTTCTTCTATTACTCTGGTTGAACTCGTGTGTTTTGCGCCTTTCTGGCTTTATCAGGACAACTGTTGTAATATGTAGCTTGGAGTTTTCCCAGTGTTCCAGAAATGTGCATTAGTATCTCCTTGTGGGATTTGTTCCCTGTCACGTTGTATTATTGGCTAATGTGTGCCATATCTGTTTTGGCAATTGTAAATCTAATGGTGATCATCAAACTATTTGTAGAATTTATACTGTAAAGTAATATTATTTTGTTGTGATGGTCTGTTGTTGGACTAGAAACATGAGGTCCAAGCTATTATGCTACAACTTAACTATCTTTAAAATAACCTGTTTTTAACTCTACCGCTTTCTAAAATACTGAGATGTCACAGTATTAAGGGTATTATTACCACTTGGTGTATATTTTGTGTAACAGACAAAAACCTTATAGTTAGAAAATAGCCATGTTTTGTATTCTGATACTTAGTAAACATTAAATTGCTTTTATTAAACCTGCTTTCTATGTTGTGTAAAAATCCTTGCCCTTTTATTATTAGGGGTTTAATAGATAAGGTAAAGGGTTCACTGACAGTGAAGTTGTGAGCTTGGTTAAGTTTGGTGAAGGTGAAGTTGTGAGCTTGGTTAAGTTTGGTGAAGATGAAGTTGTGAGCTTGGTTAAGTTTGGTGATGATGAAGTTGTGAACTTGGTTACATTTGGTGAAGGTGAAGTTGTGAACTTGGTTAAGTTTGGTGAAGGTGAAGTTGTGAACTTGGTTAAGTTTGGTGAAGGTGAAGTTGTGAGCTTGGTTAAGTTTGGTAAAGATGAAGTTGTGAGCTTGGTTAAGTTTGGTAAAGCTGAAGTTGTGAGCTTGGTTAAGTTTGGTAAAGATGAAGTTGTGAGCTTGGTTAAGTTTGGTAAAGATGAAGTTGTGAGCTTGGTTAAGTTTGGTAAAGATGAAGTTGTGAACTTGGTTAAGTTTGGTGAAGTTGTGAGCTTTGTTTATTTGACTTTGGATGACCCGTAGATGCAACTAAACTTTGAAAACAGGTGGAAAAGTTCACCAAAAGCATATTCCAGGAAGGCACCAGAATTCGTCACCCGAGAATGCAAGGGTTCTATCTCCAAGAGTGTTAAATGTGAAATATTTGGTGTCTACGTTTATTTAAAATGCACATGGTTCACCTGCGGTGAAATTGAGACTACTATATAATTACTTTAAAGAGAATACAAACTCAAGTTGAAATCTAGTAACATTAGTTTTATATACATGGTCAAACTTAAATGTTCTTTTACACACGAGTGGAAAATTGGACGTAGAACACTTGCATTCACGGGTGACGAATTAGAAATGTCTGTGTAGAGGTGAATAACAATTTTAAAGTGAGTAGGGAGGTTCACTAAAAGCCCTCATATATTATATGCAGTGTTGCTTGGCAAGATTGAGATGGCATTGAGGTGGGCGTATCTTTCAGGGAGCAACTTGACCTGGAGAGGTGGGGGCAGTCTTTGAGAGGACTAGCCTATGTGGGTCAAAAACCAATAACACATGATGGATCCCAACCGGCCTTGTACTATGCCATTTGGTTTATAGAGGATATGGTTGGGGAGATGGAACATATGACGGTCAAGTAATATGCCTTGGCATGCAAGGATTCTTTTAGCACCCCGTCTTACTACCCGCTCAGGTTGTACGCTTATGGACTAATTACTCTAATGGTTTTAGCGATTAGGAAGGTTGTATTTAGAGAGAGTGTATCCATATTTGCGTGGAGGTCATATTCAGCAGCGGATTTAGGTTTGAGGATGCCCTAGGCCCGAGACGATATGGCGCCATTTTTTTTGTAACAGTATATATATATATATATATATATGTGTGTGTGTATATAAAATAATGAAAATAATAATAATAATAATAGTAAGAAATCTAATTCAGGTATAAAGTAAACATTTTTTTTAATATAACAATTAAATATAGAATTAATAATAAATTGCTTGTAATTATTTCAATTAAAAATTTTGGCGCCCCTCAAAATTTGCCGCCCTAGGCCCAGGCCTCACGGGCCTAAGCCTAAATCCGCTACTGGTCATATTTAACCTTAACCGGAAATGTATCTGACCAAAAATTAGAAATAAAAATAGAGAGGTTTCCATGAAAGTCCAGATTAAAAAGAGTTCTCAATATTCCGTACTGCCAGGTGGTGTGGTACTCCTCCTCCAAATTGATGATAGCTATAAGATGCTGTTAATGGAGGAAGGCGATAGACACTAACAGCCATCTCAGTAGTACTGACAAGAGGGTCTACTATGGTAAAACCACATTGAATATTATATAGCAAATTGTGGGCTTCTATAAACCAAATAAAGCGTTTACTAACAATTTTTTCAAAGAATTTGATTATAAAACTAGTTAAAAGCCTGTGTGTCTGTAGCTAGTTAGGTCCAATTTATCCTGGCCACTTCTATCTATAGATATAATGGTAGCCTGCTACCATAGTGATAGGAACTTATGGGGTTTCCAAGCACTATTGTAGTGGTCTAGAGGGTACTCCTGTCCAGCAGGGGACAGCCGGTGCAACATTTCATAGTGGAGGTCATCAGGGCCAGGAGCTGTGCTGCCCGCCTGGGACAGGGCCTCTATAGGTCAGTTCATCAAAGGCGAGGGGAAGCTATAGTCCTCTCCCCTACTCTGGCCAAAGTCAATAGTCTGATGGTCCATGTCGTACTCGTGTACTGCAAACTTGTTAGCGTCAGTCGCTGTGCTGGAGATATCGGCAAACGTGGAACCCAATGTATTGAACTCTACCAGGGAAGAAACAAGTGAATCGTTTGACATAATCGCCGGTATAAAAGTGGAACAATTGTATCTGCTACAAATTTTCCAGATATTGTCCCAAACCTTAGTAGGTGTGCAGATTGTAATCTGAGTAGAATCAAATGTCTCATGTTACATGGCGAGCTCAAGCACCTAAAATCCGGAATGACTTTAAATTCTCTAGAGTTGGACTTTGATGGAAGATACACAAGAGAATTGGTGGTCATGAATCGCCAGCCAACACTCCTTATTACACCATGGAATGAGGTAACGGCACAGATTAGGGAAAGATTTAAGGATGGAAGCCTTCGTTATCCCAATGACAGTCGAGGTTAAGTGTTCTGTCTTAACACTGACACCAGGCGGAAAGTGCCTCTCCAATACGAGCTCATCAAATTCATCCCAATCAGCATGTTTAAGATGCAATGAGGCACCCGAGCTACAAAGTGTCGGTGTGGGGTGATCTTGAATCAAAGAGAGCAGAATGGGATAGTGATCACCACCAGAGGTTCGAGTGAACCCCCCCAAAGGAAGTGAGCAGCAATGCCTGGGCAACAAAGGGTTAAGTTGATGGCAGAGGATACACCATTAAAGGGTAATAAAAATTGTCCTGTCAGCAGATACAAGAATATCCTCTACAATTCTCCCACAAGCATCTCTAAAACTAGATACTCCAAGTTGTACCAAAAGGGCCTCTAGTCTTCTCTTTCTAATATATCCACCTGGCAGGGAGTGGGTATGCCTACGGCAGAATGTAACTTAGCTAGGACACATAACAATGTTACAGAGGTCTAAAATAAATAAAAGTATCTACCCTCTAGACTATTTTTATTTATTTTGTTAACGAAATAATCGATCAAAAATTTGTGATATTAGGGTATAGTTTTTATCCCATTTTTTGGGGGTTTGATGATTATTATGCTATGGACATTCTATTATTTTTAATTGCAATAATGTAATATAGTGAATGCATTTGCCATGTTTTATCTAAATTATTCACTCACCCATAATAATAAAGATCGAATAAAATTCCTTGAAGATCATTATATCAAAGTAAAAATCTAAGATTTCAATAATTACATTTAAAGATATTAAAGATTTAATTAATAGGTATTGTCACATGTTTAACTTGACTCTCTCTTGAACTGAATAGTGTAACGTGAGTGTGTGTAGTCGTAGTGTCTACTGTCTACCACAGATCAATTTAACACGTTATCTTCACCATAGATCAAGCTAGCACAAGTCTTCACATGCATGATTTTTTGATGTTGACAATAAAACAGTGAGGTTACTCTAGCCAACTTTACAACAGTTGGGAAAATCAAATCAATGACAAGGTAATCAGTATAATCACTGAAAATAAATAGTTATAAATATATATTATTTTAATTAATTAAATTGTGATCTATACATTAAGTAGGTAATTATTTATTAAATTTTAATAACATAATTACTATTGTTTTTAGACTGATGACAGTATGAAAGATAATGATATTGAAAATATTTTTAAATATTGAAATATTGAATGATATTGAAAATATTTTATGTTCAGTGATCGCGTCGCTAGAGAAGGTCCACTCCTAAGCTATTCGCGTCGCTGGAGAAGCTATACCTCTAACAATAAAAAGAACAGACTTTTCCTTTCCATCTCTCGAGTGGAAGTGAGTGTGGCATATTTGAAATTGACGGAGAAGAAGAACAAAATGTACACTATTTTTGAACTAGGCTTAACCCAAATTTGATTTAACAAAATTGACCAATTTTGAGTTGACTACAAGAAAAAGTTATTCTTTAAAAAAATTGGAAAATAAAATTACAAAAAGATGTAAGAATTATAATTCTGTCGATATATATAAGACTAGCATGCCATGCGGCCAGATGCCATACTCTATTTAATCTAATTATTTTCTAACATATTGTTTTCAACTGACATTGCATTTCGTCGAAGGAAACACCACATAATAATAACAATAATTTTATCAGAACAATAAATATACTTATTTACTGGGTTTTTGTTCAAATATTCCGTCCACATTTTAAAACAATACTGATTAGGTTTAATTTTATTTTTAACGTCTTCTACGATAATCGTAATGGCCGACGCGATACGAGGGAGAGAAAAATGTACTGATGCAGAGGGGGAAGGTGGGGGATGTGACGACACAGATACATCTTTCAATCGAATTCGTTTTAATTTTAAAAGGCCCGCGAGGAAAAAATAATAATAATAATAATCAGAAATTGAGTTTGTTTACAATCGATGATCATAATGTCAAACTGTCAGATAACAGATTCTGCACCCATTCAATTAAAGATCAAATTTTATCAAGTTTCTTAGTTCTTATTTCTGTCCGTCCAGATATTCCCTATTTCTATTTTAATTTCCCGTATTTTCAGATAAATATTTCAAATTTAACGGTAGAAATTCAAAGAATAATAATTATATCACAAGAACTAATTTATTATTGTATTGATACATTTTAAATATAGCAACGGTGAATATTTTGGCCAAAAATTCCTGTCTAAGGTGGCGGTGTATCCGACGCCTCAATCCTCATGATCGACGTGACGATGCTGGAGTCCTTCCTTCAATGCAGGGATACAGTAAACTGGCTATAATGTGAACCGGGATGTGGGTCCTTATATAGTTCCCAACCTGATACGAATGAAAGAAAGCTGAAAGAATGATAAACACAAGAACATAGAAACGAGAGATGCAGACGAAGGTGGGAAGAAAGAGAATTTAACAATAAAAAACCCCTTGCGGGGAAAAGGAAGGAACAAGTTTCCATGGTTTACCACCAGGGTCGTTGATGAGCAGTAGGTCTTTGCACCGATGCCCGTACGCATTTTCCTCTTCAACAGATCTAGTTATGATAGCACGTGTGGCGGCCATCATTGAATAGTTTTGTGCTTCACATGTGGTACAAATGAATCTATAGACATCTTGAAGAGGTGATTAATCACCAAAGCATATTATATTCAAATATATCTGTTTTAATTATGTTATTTAGGATCCGTTATTATTTTTATAAGAATTTTTGATATATATGTATTATACTATATTTTCTTGTCAATAGCATGGCAAGCGTATATGAATTTATCCGACATCATCCAATGGGAAAAGCAATGCGTTAAAGTATTTTATTAATAACTATGATAATATTAATCCTCTTCTTTGACATCTACTCCAGTTTTTATCAAAAGACAATATTTTGACCAACCACGTGTTTGAATGTAGGGAGAAACGTAATTTTATTAAACTGCATCTTCGGAGTAGACTCAATCAAATATGTAAATATAGTTTCTTTCTCGCATAAATCATTAAACTATTAAACTTTTTAATTGTAGCTGTCCAATCTATCTGATTGAAATGCTACACGAGGAACATTTTGCAAGTGAGTTGTTTTTAAAGAATTCTCACTTGGAAGCGCTGTTATCACTGGATATTTTAAGTTTTACCTGACTTGAGGGGCGCAACAAATCTCCCAGAAGGCTACGTATCTGTTATTTCTTTGTCTGTGTCACGTTCCACACCACTCCCCTACACCCCCTCTCTCCCTTCACCATTCCCCTTCCCATTCAGCACTGGTTTGCAGCCAATAGGTTTGAGATATTACACGTGATTTGCTCTTGCCACTACATGTAGCGTTCTAGTAGCTCCGCACTCAAGCTATCTTATTGTTGTATTTGTTTAAAAGTATCCTAATAGTTTCTATTTATATATAAATGGGTCTGCGATGCTATCCTTAAATATTAAGGTAGCTTGCGTTTAAGTTTTGCTACAACAGGTAAGGTGCATGCAAGTGGAGGTAACAAATACACTTAGAAAAACCTAAAATTTAATTATGACATTAAGTAAAAAAGCAGGTGTTGCTACAAGAACAGTGACAGAAATATGGATGGTCGGTCAGATGTCACCAACCCTAAGCCAAACCAAACATACATAAAAAAGTAGTCTTTCACCTGTTCTTTTTACAACAAATTTGAGATGAATAAAAATATTTGAGATTCTTCCAAAGTACTGCAAATGTTGTTTGGGAAAAGGCCAGTATACGCAAAAAATTTAAGAAACACGCGATAGACAACAAAAAAGAACTTTTTATAGAATAGCAAATACCAAATAAGATAAGTAAAATAAAGATTAGCTTTCGGAAGGGTTAAAACAAATAAAACAAGGATAGCAGAATAAACTGTAAGATCTTTTTGATGTTGCCGATGCTGATTCTCTAAGAATTATTTGTATTTAGGAATACAAAGAATCTATTCTTGCTCAGCAAGAAAAAGGACGTCCTGGCAAGAATAGGAGTATGTATAAAACACTCGCCAAAAAGTAATATAATTCTAAAAATGAAAAAGCTAATGTAGAGAGATTGCAGACTTAAGAAGAGGAGATAATAAAATCGATCAATGCATGAAATCCAATTCAGCTTTATTTCTCGAGTGAAGAGATATATTTATATGATAACTGTGTTTCTTTTGATCAATGCAAAAAGGGTAAAGGAGGGTGGGTGGTTACAAGAGAGAAGCTCTCTCTGCTTTCTTTGAGGGGAATGGGGCATGCTGAAAGTAAGGACCTCCCTTCTTTATTTTTGGTATAATTGATCTTTGTACTAATTCATGTTCGTTTACGTTTCATGCCATCTTTGATCATGGCGACCACTGCGCAAGCTGACCACGTCTAAGACTGAATGAAGTCTATCGCCTGAACCGATATCAGTTGGTGGCTGGGCTGACGTCCAGGGACGTCTTTTACCCTCCCAATGCTACTGTGGGTGAGCTCAGATCTAAGATATGTGGGAAGATTAGAGGGACTGGGGAGGCTACGACTGACTTGGGTATGGACGATTTCCACCCCCACCCCTGACATTTACTAAATGTCAGAGTAAGGTACTTTTGGATGTCCTGAGTCATATCCCTGTATGTAATGGTCAGGATCCCTCCGCCTTATTTAAATTTTTAGTTGAGGTTAACAGAACATCATGTTTAAAATTGGCTAGCGAAAATGAATTTTTAATTCTATGTTTATCTAAAACTTCTGGGTTTTGACTCAGTTATTTTCCCGTGGGATTCAGAACAATCTATCTTTGCGATCGCTTATCGACTTTATTTTGGAGGCATTATTGCCTAGTAGGGTGAGGGAAAAATTGTGTAGGAAGGTTCTTAAACCAGTTTCAGTAACCCCACGAGTCGATGAGGAACTTCGTGTTATTTATTACGGAGGTGGCTTAAGTTCTCAATAGTGGCCTCGTGGAGCACCAGCTTGTGGACACTATTCTCGAAAATGTATACCCCCCTACCCGACGATGTTATATTACAGCGTGAATTGTCAAATTACATTGCAGTCTAACTTGGTACAAACGAGTTCTAATGTCCATACCATTACAAAGACAGTCACAGATAACAAGTCCTTGGGATCGGACCTCTGATGCACAACTTGTTCTTGGATAGAGAGTGTAGTTCCTCACATAGCCGCAGGGCGCTATCATCACATCTCCCCTCTAAAGATCGAGACGGTCTACGGGTTTCCTGGACCGTTGGCTTCTTCGAGCGGGAGTGGACGACTTGGGAGAAGAATCATCAAGGTGAGGTACTTCATGTGCCACCTCTGAAGGCGGTGGGTGAACTGGTAGACTTGACTCTCTTCTTGGGGATGGTGAACTGTTATTTGGCAACTCCTCCGGCTCTTGCTGGACCCGAGGACCATTTCCATGAAGGGGCTGGAGAGACTTTCGATTCCTTCTAAATTGTCCGTCCTCTGTTTGGATTATATACGACCGAGGTGTATCGTGTTTCTTCACTATGGTACCTTCCTGGTTCCGGTCGGTGATATAGACTTTTGTTCCAGGGTTCAAATTTGTGAGAGGCCTAACCCCGTGGTGACGATCATAGTTATCTTGATGTTCCAACAGTCTATGTTCTTCTCTGTGGAACAGCTGGTCCAAATTAACCGGCGAGGGAATGAGGTTACTCGGCAATGTTGGTATAAACCCCCTTAGTTTTCTCCCCATCAAGAGCTCAGCAGGGCTATAGCCAGATTCTAGAGGTGTGGAGCGCAGCATAAGTAGGGCTCTGTATGGGTCCTCGCTCTTTTCAATATGATTTTTAAAATTTTTTACTTCAGACTCTATAAAGCCGTTGCTTTGTGAGTACTTTGGGCTGGATGTAACAAGCTTAAAATTATAATCTTTAGCAAACTGGAAAAACTTTTCATTTATTATATTGTTATGGATCCATTGTGAGCCACAATCAGCTCTAATAATTTCAGGTACTCCATGCCTGGCTAGAATAGATTTAAGATGATTTATGACACAACTAGTAGTAAGGTGCCCCAGCAAAGCCATTTCTGGGTATCTGGAGTAGTAGTCAGCGACAAGGAGATACCAGTTACCCTTCAACTTCAAAAGATCCATTCCAATTGTTTGCCAAGGCCGCTCGGGAAACATAGTACGTAATAAAGGTTCTGATCGATTTATCCTAAATTTAGCACACTTGGCACAGTTCTCAACAAGCTCTCTCAGCTGTGTGGACAATCTTGGCCACCAAACGCTTTGTTTAGCAAGTGCTCTACATTTGGTAATCCCCTGATGACCTTCATGTAGTTTATTTATTATTTCCTTCCGCATGCAATTAGGAATTATTAATCTATTACCTTTTAGTAGAAGGCCATTTTGTAGAGATATTTCATTTCGATGTTGCCAATATGGTAAGCACGTTTCCGGTATTTGTGACTTTAGAGGCCATCCGTCTTGGCAAAACTGCATTAGGTGGATACTAGCCTCGTCCTTACGTAGATTCCGAACAATTTCTGCCAATTTAGCATCAGACGCAGGAAGACCACAGACAACCTCTTGGACATATGCCATCACTTCTTCAGCTAGTTCATCTTCCCCAACAAGTAGTGGCTGCGGATTGCGGGAAAGAGCATCAGCAATTAGTAAGTTTTTACCAGCTACATGAACAATCTCAAATGAATACCTCATCAATCGAAGCCTAATTCTTTGTAGCCTAGGGGATATAGAATCTAGGTCTTTGGTGGTGAAAATAGGAACTAAAGGTTTATGATCAGTCTCTATTGTTATATGAATACCTGTAATAAAATCGGAAAAGCGTTCACATGCCCAAGCGAGAGCCAGTCCCTCTTTCTCAATTTGC
>CABEEJ010006201.1:11697-22587 GCA_901482245.1 Timema douglasi | reverse complement strand
TTAACCTTGTCAGCTGTAACTTGACTAGCTCCTGTTAAAGTCTCCTGCTGTTTTTTCACTTGCTCAGATTGTATAGCAGAATTAACAGCCGTTTCTAGAGTTAATTTGGCATCTAATTGTAGTTTAAACGAGAGATTTTTATCTATAATACCAACTACGACTCTATCTCTAATGGCTTCGTCGTAAAAAGTGACAGGAAAGTTACAATCTTGAGCAACAGTATGAAGATCTGTAACATAATCACTTACTGACTCACCCTCAAGTTGGAATCTAGTATGGAACCGGGCTCGTTCAAAGATTATGTTTTTGGTGGGAATAAAATGGCTGTCAAACTTCTGAAGGACTGTATCAAACTTCTTTTGATCGGCTGATGATAGCTTGAACGATAGAAATATAGTTTCGGCCTGAGAGCCCATCAAATAAATCAAAGAATTTACCTGATCTTCTTCTGCCTCCTTTATCATACCTGAAGCACGTCTAAAACGCATAAACCGATCTTTCCATGATTTCCATTCCAATGTTGATTTGAAATCGAAAGGGTCTGGAGCCGGTATTTGATACACAGGAGCCGACATAATGGAACTGGGTTCTTTCCACTTCACCTTAGTAATACTTATATACCACACAATATCCCGCCATTGCCACCATGTTATATTACAGCGTGAATTGTCAAATTACATTGCAGTCTAACTTGGTACAAACGAGTTCTAATGTCCATACCATTACAAAGATAGTCACAGATAACAAGTCCTTGGGATCGGACCTCTGATGCACAACTTGTTCTTGGATAGAGAGTGTAGTTCCTCACATAGCCGCAGGGCGCTATCATCACAGACGACATTTTGTGTTTATGAACAAGCCATGTACTGTTCAGGAACTCTTTTCTCTGTCCTCTAATATGGAGAGCACATTACTCTCAGAGAAATAATATTTGTTGGCACATGCGCCTGTGACGACAAATCACGGACGTGTGGGGTTGACTCCTGGGCCCATTACTATGGCATTGTCTTTGGTGACTGTCCCGTCATATGTTAAAAATGGGAATGTTTCCAGGAATATCCCCGGAAATTCTGGTATTAGGAGTTTTGCACCCCGGGACCTCTCACGTGCTAGGCGTTTTTGTTACCGGGGGTTAGGTCACGTACAGAGACAATTTAGAGCGGGAAACGTGTTGGGCGTGCCCGTAAACGTGGCAAACTCAAAATCGATTATAAATCGACTATTCCTAAAACCTACGATGTGGCTAACGGGCAATCTATTGTGGTAGGCAGTAAAGTGGTACTAACATTGAAGTACCCGACGCTGACCGGGAGAAATAGTTTAGGGTTAAAAGAGTAAAATGGGCAACTTTGGTTTAAATTACCTGTAAATAGCAGTGTTTGGGAATAGTTCGTCATAATTCGTCCGTTTGGATTATATAGCTCTATTTGAAACCTCTAAATAAAAATGTGCCTTTAGGGATATGGTATTTTCAATTTGCATGACTCATTAGTACAAAATTACGCTTATTGTCGAAGAATATACAATTTTAATATGTACGTATATTTAATTAGAGTTTGTTTATACAGAGGATTACAGTTTGATTTATAGTATGGAAAAGCAAATTTTGTTTGTATTGATATATTTTAGGCCATTATAATTTTATTTATAAATACACACATATGTTATTTTTAAAATTAAAACAAAAAGTGTACTCAGTTATGCACATGCTATTTATTTTGTTTATAGAACTGCATTTGACTACTCGTCCAGGTTATATCAATTTAATTACAATAATAAAGTAGGGATGTATAAAGTAGAGTTTAGAGGAAGTGTATCTAAATTTTCAGTGAGAAAAAGTGGAAACCGTTTCGGAAATACGTTGGATCATTCCGCAGATTCAAATATAGAAACTGTGGCACCTTAAACGGGTGGTCGCACAGTGCTAATTTCGAGTTAAATATAGGTTTGAAGACATATATCCAAAATAACGGCATAACCAGGATCCACACTTATGTAGAGTCGTTTTATACATGTAGAACTCTTATTCCTACCATGTGAGCTATCTCCGCAGATTGAAATATAGAATTTGTGGCGCCTTAAACATGGCGGTACTGTAGAGGAGTAATATCTAACTTTAAATACATATAATTCGATAATAACGGCAGACCCAGGTTCCACACTTATTAAGGGTCATTAAAGACATATAGAACTATGATCCCCACCATGTGTGCTCATTCCGCAGATTCAAATATAGAGAATGTGGCACCTCAAATCGGTGGTCACACAGTGCTAATTTCGAGTCTAATATCGGTTTGAAGGCATATATCCAAAATAACGACAGAACCAGGATCCGCACTTATGTAGAGTCGTTGTATACATGTATAACTCTTATTCCTACCATGTGAGCTAGCTCCGCAGAGTCAAATATAGAAACTGTGGTACCTTAAACTAGCGCCTAACAGCTCTGTATTGGGTTAATATATTTTAAAGGCAATCAATCTAAAAAATAATGGTAGAACCAGGTTCCACGACTTTTTACACCTATAACTATAAATCCCACTAGGTGTGATCATTAGAGGAGTAATATATAACTTTAAATACATATAATTTGATAATAACGGCATATCAAGGTCACACAGGGTTCTACACCTTTATAGGGTTTCCTTTTACATCCAATTAATATTAACGACCAAATAAAAATTATTATTTACATGAACAATATTATTTACGTTAGTTTGTGTTTATTTTATTATCATAAATAATAGATTAACTATTATTTGCTATACAATTAAAATTATTCATATCTGATACTGCCAACTTTTGTCATGACTTATAATGTGATTCATCCATTTATGATTAGAGTGCTCTCTAACGGTTCAATGCTAGACTAATGGCTATATCTGGTTTAAAAGTTGGATGTTGTTACCTTGCGCATTTCTTCTTTCACCCTAGAATAAATGGTTATGTGGCTGTGTAGTTCTTCTGTCAACTGTCTGACAACAGTTAAATCTAAATAATTGTTTTATTTAGTTATTTGACAGTAAAATATATTCAAGTGTTTCTATTTGAATAAGAATAATTAACTCATCTGAAAATAATTGTATTCAAGAATTCCAATTTTAATAAATTTCTCTTTTTTCTAAACTTTAAATATTAATATTAGCATTTCTGAAATAAATGTAAACATTTAGGTTAGAATTTGTATTAATAAAATGATGTGTAAAAGGGACTGGGGGATAACAATATACAACTGTGATATTTCATGATATATTTTGCATCCTTTAAAAATGACCGATCCTTTTGAGGAAGAACAAGTTCAGTTTGAAAGATGTGTGAAACCAACATTTGGGGATGGTATCAGTTACAGTGATATTGCTACTAAGTTACTGAAAGAAAATTTTCTTCTAACTGCACTTGAGCTCCATACAGAGTTAGTAGAAGCTGGTCGTGAACTGCCCAAACTAAAAGAATTCTTTTCGAACCCAGGAAACTTCGAACAAGCTTCACTTCGACCAGAAACCCTGCCATCCATTCGTGAGTAATACAATTAATAATTCCTGTTCTCCCTCAAGAAACTATATCTCGAATAATGGCATCAACAAAAATCGTATGCGGGGTACAATCTATTGCATATAAAAGATGCAACTTATTTTCTTTGTTATATTATTATATTTACTTATTTAATGGTTACAGCAATTTGAATAATAGCCTACTGTGATTTCTAAAGTTTAATGATTTTAAATAATTTTACAATTAAAACAAAACTCTGTTAAATAACAGTTTGAAAAACGTTAATTAACTATCTTTGACCCATGATTGGCAATAGTACAGGGCCTACTAATAAACTAGACCTAGGTCCTATTTGATTTTTAAATTATCAGCATTTTATGATTCCACTTAGGCCTATCCTAACAAATTAATAGACCTACTACAAATAAATATGCTTAAATTTAAAAAAATGGAAATATGAAGCTAGCCTACAGTAATTTAAATTAAATAAAGGAGGTGGGATTCTTGAATTTCTTTCTCTGACATATTTTGGAAAATTCTGTATTTCTTATCAGCGTAAAACTTTAATATAAAAGCAAATTTCCATTAACAATTGAAGTGGTCATTGTAAAAAGAGGATATGTGTCACTTTGGCCGAAAATGACCTTTCATGTTTTACCATGTCTAGATATGTAGCCGGTTCATTCAGTGTTAAAATGGACGTGTTCCTATAGATGTACCTTTTGCAATTGGGCCTTGAACTCCTGGTTCATTTAAAAAAGGGAATATGTGACACACATATCCTGTTTTAACACTGAACAGTTGGTTCTGCAAGAAAGCTTTTATTGCTCTACGTGGTGTTAGATAGAAAAGTCGATAGAATCTGCAAATCTCTCAGTGAAAACAAATCCCCTCACAACATGCGTAGAAAGAAGACAACATCAAACGAGAGGAAGTGCGTTTTGCTATCTTCGACCACATCAGTAAGATTGATATTAAAACCATACACTATGGTGGGGTAAAGAAGCAGTATCTTAATGCCCGCTAAAATGTTAAAATAATGCATCAGATGTTCATCGAAGAAAAGTCAGAGTTAAAATAACAAGTTACTCATAAGTACTACATAAAATATTTCAACCATAACTTTGGGTATTCATTTGTGCGTCCTCAGGTAGATGTATGTTCAACATGTGAAAGTCTTTCGGTGAAGCTTAAGGATCCCTTTCTGAGTGATAACAGTAAGAGGGCATGTGTCGCTGAGAAAATTGTTTACAAGCGTAGAGCTAAAAAGTTTTATTCCACCATGAAAGAGGCACAACAAAATGCTGACAACAACACTACAGTCATAAGTTTTGATTACATGCAAAACCTACCCCTTTCAGCAATCCCCGTGCAAGAAATGTTTTATTGGCGGCAAATTTGGTGCTTTGTATTTGGTGTGCATGGCTTGGAAACAAACAACGCCGAACTATACTGCTACCATGAAGGGTAAAGAAACAAGACTCCAGATGGATTACTTTAACACTGAGATTCCTCCTACCGTGCATAATCTGGTTTTGTTTAGTGATGGTTGTATAGACCAAAACAAAAACCATACCTTTGTTCGATTCCTGGACCTTTCTGAGAGCGGTACGTAGGTTCAAGAGCATAAAGCACTTCTTTCCTGTATGAGGCCATTCATTTTTCCCGTGTGATGGGGACTTTGGCTGCATCAAGAGACTGATTTGCAAAAGTGATAGAATACATAGGCCTACTCTTGAACAGTATATTGACCTCATCCTCAGTTCAAGCAGAAGTGGACGCTTTTCTATTAAAAAAGTGCAGGTCGAAGAATTATGTCATTTAAAGATTGGTGGCCCAAGAAGTACTAGAAGACAAGGACGAGTGAGGAAGCCTCCACTCAACCTGGCTCCACCAGGCCCAAGAGGTCTCCGTTTAAAATGTCTAGCTACTGGCACTTCGAATATAGGAGCATTCTTCCAGGAAAGGTGGTCATTGGGCATTTTGTGAATGGTATTGTGTTTCGCGCCTTCTGTTTGTCAGAAGACAACAGAGCTGTGCCTTCATTGCCATCCATCAGAGCATACCCTGCTGGACGAGTCCCCATCAACGCCAAGAAGCTGGAAGATCTGGCAACCCTTTCAAACTTCCTCATCGGTTACAACTTTTACACCGCATTGCAGGGATGGCCGAGATCAGAGGGACGAGAGTACAATGAGCACATGACTAATGATAACTGTCTGTTTGACATGAAATGTTGGTTCCTCCTATAATATTTTTATAAACTAGATAGGCCTACAGGGGAACCAAACTAATTCGAACTACCAAGTCGAAGGTAATCAAGCCAACTACCGCATATTAATAAAAAGTCACGCATTTGTAGCCGACGATTTCCGCACTCCATCATAGGTTCTGCCTTAAAATATAAGTGAAGAATGACTCTTTATCTCCATTAATGTTTAATCAAAGATGATCCACGTGCAATAGTGTTCGTGTAAATTTGCTCTTTATAGCTGACTGTATCACAAAGTAGTTTGGCATGTGTATCAAGACCAATTCATTGGTCTACTTATGTATTTTACATATAATTCCAGAATCAAGCTTAACTTACTTGCCTTCTTAAGGATTACCTCTAGGATATATTTAGTTTGTGATAGTTTTTTTTATCAACACGCGTTGGTTAAAAATAAAAAGTCACAGGCATACTCACTCTACTAGGTTTAATTACCAACAACAATTTCATGAAGGTTAGGACAAATTAAATCTAACCTATGGTATATTTTAGATTTATACAAACATAAGTTTAGCTAGAGCTTCATTTGTTACAAATACAGAGTTGCAATTAGTCAAATAATGATATAACTCTATAAGGAAAACCTCTTTTCGCTTTATGAGGTAATTTCATTATATATGGAAGAAGGTACAGGAAAGGTGGATAGAAACAAATAAAAGGGGGACGAATACAATATGGCCTTTACAATGAAAAGAAGAACACAGTTCACACTTTACACTGCTGCCAATGGACAAAGAAGTAATGGATGTCTCTTAAAGAAAATTGATCGTCACCGCCCAATCCCCCGACCCAGGTTTCATTCTATCGGAACTCATCAGGGAGGAGTGTGAAACGCGCAACGCAACTTCCTAAAAGAGAAAACCAAAAAACACAAAAGAGGAGAAAAAGGAAAATGGTAAAGAATAATAGAACACATAGATAGGAACAAATAAAAGGTATAACAAAAAGGACACATTTGAGTTAGCTTTTAACAATTTTTACTGAATTTTCAACTTGACAAATTGTGTATGATACGGAGGTATCAAAGAATGCTTAGTTATTTTCATTTGTAAAAAATGCTTAAATTAATAGGGTGTCATCGGAGGTCCATCATCACTTACAATTAACCCTGGCAGATCATAGATCTATCTAGCAAAGCTTTGACGCAAATAGCTTATAGTCTGACTAGCCGCTGTAGAGCTAACTTAAAATACTTCCTCCTATTTTATGTATGTGTCTATTATGATTAAATACATTTTTTATTCAGACAGACCAAGGACATTTAAAAGTACTCTAACACACAGCTCGCTGGGATTCTTCCAGACATTATAGGCTACCAGGTCCCTTGAGATTTGCCAAGTCTTCCTCAGCCGATTTTTCTCCTCCTTGGGAAATACACTCAAGACCTCCTCAGGAAACATTCCCAATTACTCCTCGGGAAACAGTCCTGAGACATCCTCAGGATACATTAATAGGCAACCGATGCATCATTTCCCCAACTAATAGGTGACCAATGCATCATTTCCCTAGATAATAGGTGACCAATGCATCATTTCTCTAGATAATAGGTCACCAATGCATCATTTCTCTAGATAATAGGTCACCAATGCATCATTTACCTAGATAATAGGTCACCAATGCATAATTTGTTCTAGATAATAGGTGACCAATGCATCATTTCCCTAGATAATAGGTGACCAATGCATAATTTCCCTAGATAATAGGTGACCAATGCATCATTTACCTAGATAATAGATGACCAATGCATCATTTACCTAGATAATAGATGACCAATGCATCATTTCCCTAGATAATAGGTGACCAATGCATCATTTACCAAGATAATAGGTGACCAATGCATAATTTACCTAGATAATAGGTCACCAATGCATAATTTACCTAGATAATAGGTGACCAATGCATAATTTACCTAGATAATAGGTCACCAATGCATAATTTACCTAGATAATAGATGACCAATGCATCATTTACCTAGATAATAGGTGACCAATGCATCATTTACCTAGATAATAGGTGACCAATGCATCATTTCCCTAGATAATAGGTGACCAATGCATAATTTCCCTAGATAATAGGTGACCAATGCATCATTTACCTAGATAATAGGTGACCAATGCATAATTTCCCTAGATAATAGGTGACCAATGCATCGTGCAACATCTGGAAAACAAGTATATTCATCATCAGATAGTTGGTGTAGGGTAAAAATGGAGTTATAAGGTGTTAATGACACTGGGGTCTCTAGGGTAGCCAAGCTGAAAACGGCTGATGGAGAATGAATTAGACCCAGCGCAGGTCACTAGGGTAGTCAAGCTGAAAATAGCTGATGGAGAATGAATTAGACCATTCCAGCGCGTGTTGAGAGTGTAGTCAAGCTGAAAACAGCTGATGGAGAATGAATTAGACCATTCCAGCGTGGGTTGATAGGGTAGCCAAGCTGAAAACAGCTTAATGGAGAATTAATTAGACCATTCCAGTGCAGGTTGCTAGGGTAGCTAAGCTGAAAACAGCTGATGGAGAATGAATTAGACCCAGCGCGGGTCACTAGGGTAGCCAAGCTGAAAACAGCCAATGGAGAATGAGTTAGCCCATTAGAGGTGTCTACGACTCCATGTAAGAGTAGCACTTTAGACCACACTACCACCATAGCGGGTGAACTATTGTTAATAATGTGTTACTTTATTTGAATGTACTACAGAAAGGTTAAACAATGCCTACACTTTTTAAAGTGTATTTCTCATCATCCCCAAAGAGCTATATTGACTTTTCTATCATTCAGATAAAGTTATTCCTACGATGATAGTAGTATACAAGTATGAGATAGGTAGCACCATCACAACCCTCCCTCTCTTCCCCTCTTATTACTAGCCGAGGGATAGGGTGTGATGAGGCTGTCATAACTAGGGGGCGGATTTATATGCAAAATGCAAAAAAAAAAGGCACCAAAACACTTAAAGTTTTTATTATTCATTCTTAAAATCCAGCATACACTTTCCATAAACACAAATTAATTACTATTAGAGTTAATTACCAAATACTTCTCAAGATTTTCAGGTGTAAATTTTGTTCTGTTTTCTGGTAAAATGTTTTTTATATTGTGAGAAACTTCTCTCGACTTCACATGAAGTCATCGGGCAAAACTTCAGACAAGCTATCTCAGCTGAGCTAAGCTTGACTTCTAGGAGTGATGTAGTGTGTCCTTCCAAGATGTCCCAGGGTTTAGCTGCAATACTCTGTTAAATTTATCGACGATGGCTGTGCCAACTTAGCCAGAAGCCTGATTCAGGTTTTCTTCTATTCCCCGCATTATCTCTCCTCTAAAACTGTGATTGCTCAAGGAAAATTTCCAAAATTGCTTTTTACATGTGCCAGTGGTTTCATCAACAGTATCCCAGAAGTATGATTCTCGAATATCTTCTTGGATCTTCTCAACTGTCTTAAACTAAATAAAAAGAATATTTATTGTAAATAGTTTAAATCAATACAATTTAGTTAATATTTTTAATATCAGAAAGAAAAACTGCTATTGTAAAAACTTACGGATTAATAAGTTGATTGCAAGTAGTGTTTCCTCAGAGTTTATTCGTCTGGTATCTTTATGTTGGCATATTTGTTGAGAAAAGCATTGGAATTTGGATTCTCCCGCTTCTTCCAAGGAATACTTGCAGCTACCATCGCAGAGCATAAGTCAGTAAAAATTTGCTCTTGGGTTTTATCTGCATCATTAACTTAAGTATAACATTGTTGTGATCATATTTTCTTTCTGGAACTCTTCATATGTATTGCAGTAGTTTTGTGTTGTTCAAGGTGAGGCTTCTTCTCGCATTTTACCTAAATATTATATATGGAAATTTTCATTTAATAATATATGTGAAATCTACAAATTAAACTATCACCTAACAAAAGAACTAAGATAATTTGCAAGAAAAAGCTTTTCTCCATAAGATCTGCAGTTCCCTCATCAATGATATTGGGTGTATAGTCTTGATGGGATTCAATTATTGTTATTCAAAGCCTCTGGTGTCCTGTTATACTGGAAGAAACAGTAATATGGAGCCTGCGGTGTCATGTTATAATGGAAGAAACAGTCAGATGGAGCCTGCGGTGTCAGGTTAAAATGGAAGAAACAGTCATATGGAGCCTGCGGTGTCATGTTATACTGGAAGAAACAGTCAGATGGAGCCTGCGGTGTCATGTTATACTGGAAGAAACAGTCAGATGGAGCCTGCGGTGTCATGTTATACTGGAAGAAACAGTCAGATGGAGCCTGCGGTGTCATGTTATACTGGAAGAAACAGTCAGATGGAGCCTGCGGTGTCATGTTATACTGGAAGAAACAGTCAGATGGAGCCTGCGGTGTCATGTTATACTGGAAGAAACAGTCAGATGGAGCCTGCGGTGTCATGTTATACTGGAAGAAACAGTCAGATGGAGCCTGCGGTGTCATGTTATACTGGAAGAAACAGTCAGATGGAGCCTGCAGTGTCATGTTAAGGTTGACGAATGTTTACCGAGCAATGAAAATCCCCAGCACAATGAGTAGTAGTCCCAGGTCGATCGTGGCATATACAATATTCCTGAAAGGTGTATGAAGTACCTTTCCAGCAAAATTTGTATGCTCTTTTTGGTTCGTTCATAGAATTTCAGTGCAGAAAACAACAAACAGGAAACTACCGAACATATTCATGACCTCCTTTATACACGTATTCTCTCCCAAATGGTGTGGGTGGGCAACACTAACCAGCCCAAGGGCTGAGTGTGGGTCTGCTCCGGACGGAAGGTAAACACACCGAGACCAACCTTCAAGTGTTAGATTCACTCTTGTAACTGTATGATAGAGATGAAGCTTGCCTCTTTCAGTGCGAAATAAACCCATGTCTTTATTTTAACTTAATTGTATTGTCAAAGTTGGTGACCTGGCGGTCTAGGGGTAAGGTGTCAGACTTCTATGCTGGCGGCCGGGGTTCAATCCTCGGTCCCGGCACAGATTTATCTGATTACCAAACCCTTCCTCCACCTCTGACAAGACATCTTGTGAATGTGGGGAATGCCAGGCCTCCACCGTGGTTCGGATTCCACGTTAAACTGTAGGTCCTTCATTTCATCTCACAATCACCCTACCATTA
>CABEEJ010006201.1:0-11601 GCA_901482245.1 Timema douglasi | reverse complement strand
ACTGTCGCAACAGGTAATTAGAATCGTGGTACAAGATCATTCATTGGTATATATACACTTCATTCACGGTAGGAGTTTACCTCTGAAAGGTCTTTTTTCTTACCAATATCCTACTATATAATAGATTTCTGGTAGGGAAAAAAGTCCTTTCACAGGTAAACTCCTACCGTGAACGAACTTTATGTTGCCAGTTGACCATGTGTAATGACATGATTTAGTAAAATAAGAATGGAAAAAATTAATTTTCTAATATATGACGAGGAGGATTAAGAAACATCAAACCAATACACCTGCATTGTAACCATAAATAGAACCAGTGAATGACAAGAAAATGCAATCAAAACTGGACAAGAAATACTGTACCTAGTCACATATAATTATATATTCACATTTAGTCAACATATATAAGGATTTTTAATAGAAATAATTTAATAAGGGGCTATATTTGGTATACAGACTCTTAATGGGGTCAGGAATAGAGATCCAAAAAGTTACCACCCGCCCACTGGATGAAACATTCCCCTTTTGCTTAAAAAAAAAACACCTTCCCCAATGGGGTCTTGGCGCTAGTTTTACTCAATTTTCTTCCAAACCACTAATCAGCTAAAAGAAAGAGTGTAGTAGTGAAAATATTTATCTTTAAATTTTATTTAAAATGTTTTCTATTGACTATTCAGATAATTCCCACCCAACTCTTGTAAACGATGTTCAAAGATAAGGGTAGCTTATGGATCATTGCCAAAAATCTGTCTAATGAAGTTTTTCGCTGCAAATATCTCAAAACTGGACAATTTTACAAAGAAAATGGTTAAGGGGGAAATTGTAGAGAGCATTCTTCTACAAGATCCATCTGATGATATTTTTTTTACAAATAATTTTTATTGATTTTTCACATTTTTAAAATTTGAGGTTATTTCCATGTCACCCATGAAGCAGAGCTCTTGGCATGTTTTTCTATAATGTTTTCTCCTATAGGTCTACTCCCCTAAATTATCTCTAGTTTTACTCGTTTATGGGGCCATCTTCAGTCAGTTCTACTTTGGTTGCTGAGTTTAAGCAGCCTTGTCCGTGGCAGTTGGAGCACATGGTTGAGCAGCGCAATCCAACTTTGGCAAAGCCGTATCAACCTAATTTTAAATTGCAGGATACAAGTTTATGAATGTAAATCGGAGCTGGGCTGATGAAAACTGGTGATAAAATATAGCTGATTTCCTCCCAACCCCACTGGGTGGGCTCCATAATTTCTTCTGCATATCTTCACCTTGCCATGACTGAATTTGGTGAATACTCGTTTGGAATGTTTTTGTGAATAAGCAGATGTTGGTGGCAGTCTTGATAAAATCACGGTATGATTTGATTTGCTGACGAACTTGTTGAATGAAATAAATATTTGTTGATTTAAAGATATTTTGGTTCTTGCAGCTCTGTATACTGGTGTTACACCCTCTCTACTACTCGTTATTACCCCGACCATTATAAGGTAATAAAGGGAGAGGATATAAACTAACATACATGAAAATGGAAATTGTAAAAATATGTAAATTCAACAAAGAGTAGATTTATTCAATAAATGACAATAGCGCAGATGACAATAAATGGTCTCATTATATCATAATGAGTTCTGTTGGAAATCATACTCGAAGTAAACAACTTTACAAATTTAAGTTGTGCAAGTATTTAAACAAAAGAAAACATGATATCTATCACAGAATTGATAGACCAGTCTATATGAGACAATACTACAGGGTAATTATTTATATGTGATACAAAAATTATAAGGGCCTAATGGGCACCTTGATATGGTTCCAAAGGTTTCGTAATGCACAGAAAACGATATCTAATATATTAAGAAAATTAAATGTTGACGACTACATTACAGAGTTTACATAAACGTGAGAGATTGACTACCAGACATAAGCCAATCACCCACGGGACTACTCGATCTGACAGAATATGGGACACACAGTTCCCAAACTAAACAAACAAAACTGAGCTGTTCAAAAGGAACTTACGTTACAAAGTTATCCTAATTCAAGTTTCAAAAAAGTTACATCACGTTACGTTAATTCTAACCATATATTCAAATACGAAAAGTTACTTTAAAAAAAACGGGAATACTCTACAATTCCAAACAAATAAATATAAACCTGTCAACTTCTAATTATTACGTAACTGAAAATATTTACGAGAATAAGTACAATAGTAAACGACCAGCGCCCGAGCGGCGACATTTATAAGATATAGTATTTTAAATTTAAATAGACGATCAAATAATAAATATAATAAATTTTGAAACAGAAAATTTTTATGTTAGAAGATTATAGATAAAAAGTTAGAGTCCATAACTCCACTCGTCTAAGCGACGAATTTGATACATTTACAAGTCCTTCTCCTAGCCATTGCCCAGCTCCATGACAATGATCTGTCGTTGATCGTCGATCGTAGAATAGTCAGTCTTTACACACTAGCATAGCCATTATATAGGGATTTCATTGTTGTTATCGGGATACACAAACACACGCGGTGACGTCACGATGCCTGCAAAAAGCCATGTCGATGTCGATGAAAGTTGTTCTTGCTCCATTGGAATATAGTGAATATCTCCAATCATACGATGTTTCAAAGGAAGTTCCTCTAGTATCCGCCAGAGGTCAGAAACATAGTTGTCTTCTAGTCGAAGTAGATAGTCCTCGGTTCATTTCACGCTCGTACAGTTGAAGTGCCGGGACGCGTTTGTAGATACACCGGCTTTTCCTGCTCCATTCGCCGGTCTTGGTTTACCGTGAGTCGTCCAGCCCAGCAGGTTTCTAAAGACAGCATATTCAAATGGTAAGTACGTGGATATAATATATTTTACATTGGTTTGGATCGAGTAGTGAAACATATTGTCCAGCATGGTTATATTATGTCTTCTTAGCCTACAAGAACTACAACAGCGAACAATACTATTGTAGGGATCCTAAGTTTAATTGATTTTATTGGGGCGGGTAGTATGAATTGAAGCGATACATCCATTAACGTTCGTAGTGGGCGTGGTCCCATTGGAACATTATACATCATAATGTTACACTGGAAGTGTAAATTGCTGTCCAGTACTTGTAACGTCTTATTTTGTTGGTAATGTTAATGTAGGAACAATGTCTTCCAGATCTTTCCGGTTATTTAGTATACCTACTGTTTGTACTTTCTCTTTGCCGAAAAGAAAAGTGGTATTGCAACTATTAAGCATATGGGAAAAGAACACAGTTTATTTACAAATTTTCAAAAC
The DNA here is from genome assembly GCA_901482245.1 of Timema douglasi. Classification (NCBI taxonomy): domain Eukaryota; kingdom Metazoa; phylum Arthropoda; class Insecta; order Phasmatodea; family Timematidae; genus Timema; species Timema douglasi. Next base: position 8,333 of record CABEEJ010006201.1, on the reverse strand, counting down.
TTTCGAAGATTGCAAATTATGAAAACTATATATCCCTTCATTTTATATTCCCTTGATATTAAAACAAAAATCAGATGTCTTTATCTTCAGGAGCAAAGCCAATAATGTGCATGAGAAGATCAACGTCCTGCCTGACGATGGCCACTGTCTCGATCAGATGAGATTTGTCTATGGCATGTTCAACGATGACATTGTTGGCTTCATTTACAGCAACAATTGTTTAATTCCTTTGTATTCATATCTCTCTACCAGTTGTGATAATAAATAAAACTTACCAGTGATATTGCATAGCAATTTTTTTTTTGCGGCTTATTTAATGGCATGTTGTCATTGAAAATAATTTCAGGACATATGCATCTTAAAAGATGTTGCTTTTGTTCGATACTCTTTGTACTGTAGACATTTTCACCATAGCTGTGAAACACTTCAATGACTCCGTGGCCATCAAGCTTATGGGTGAATTTAACGTACGTGGTGTAAATGTCTGCTAATGGGCCCTGTTTCAGCCATACCACATGATGAATCAAGCTGTATTCATCAACAATGAATTTGCAATCACATAAAACTCAATAAGTCATTCTGGAATTGAATTGGAAACTTGATACAAAGATAAGCTAGATATTTGTCTTTCTCGCTAAACCTCTTTCATAAAATAAAAAAAGAGGAATTGAAGCAGGCTCAGAATAATTGAAACAATACTTCAAATCCTTTGTTTAATTTATAGTACAGACTATCCTTTGTTACAACTGCATTACATCAATATGAATAACATCACCGTCTCCAATTATGACAGAATTTCTCATAGAAGAGATTGACTTTGCCATATTCATTTGTTTCAACATAAAGCTCCAAAGGCACTACTGTATTTTTTCAGTGCACCCAACGCCATTTTGCAAATATCCTTTGCTTTATAGCAATCATTGTTGTCAATGGCAATGTTCTGCAGGCTTATTTTTCTGGACATTGCATTATTTTGAGTTTAATTGTGGTGCTTCCTGCAGCAATAGAACACTATATAAATACTGATTGTATTTGCAACTTTCAGAGTCGGAAGCCACCACGCCAGACACTGGATCAGTCAAACCTCTGCACAACGAGTCGATCAAACCGCACGAACAGAGAGCTCTCAATTTCCTTATCAATGAATACTTACTGCTTCATGGCTACAAACTAACCTCCATTACGTTTGCTGATGAAAATGAACATCAGGTAAACTCTTACAGTAACACAATTTAATATTTTACAGGTGTCTGAAGAGCCTAATGTTTTAGTGCCTTCTTGATTGATAAAATTGGAATATTTGGTTGATAAATAATGTTTATCTATTGAATGTTGTTGAATACTATTAGTTTGATTATTGTAACTTCCTAATTGTGTGTGTGTTTTATAGTAGCTCATATCTTGCTCTCATAGTTGGATTGTCACTGGTGGAACCATTTACAACAAATATAACATTAATGTATAGTAAACATTCAAAAGGTTCACTTTGTTGAACTGAGTGTGATAACACGTGTCTTAGCTCATGAATACATGAAAATAGATGTAGCAAAGGTTTTAACTCCCTTGAAAAGTTTCTTCCAATGAAAGTCCAATATATTTTAGTAGATTGACCCCTGATAAACTTTATAGTACATTAATTTTTGTTCTGTTTGGCCGTGATGTTAAGATGCAGGGGGGATAATTGATTGGTTTGTCGATCTCTTGTTCAGGTGTCATTTTCAGGCTTAGGTGAATATTACTTACATTATATTATGGGTCAATATTACTTAAGATTGCTATTTTATATCTCTTCACTATAGATTCCATTTATAAATAATTTAATTTTTTTTACAAACATTGAAATTAATTCTACTTTTAATCAATTTACAATCTTTAGACTTTATATAAAATAAGTAATTTATGTAATTATCCAATACCTTAGCTCAGTTAGTAGCATTTTTGTCTACTGAGATAAGAGTCCCGAGTTTGATTCACGGCATGGCTAAAAAATGTCTCATTGGTGAAATGTGGTTTTACCCTTTCAAAGTGAATAAATTAACTACTAGGGACTGGATGTTGTGTCTGTTCTAGTCTTAAGTTAGATTACTAGGCGTATGAAGCTACAACAGGCCAGCAAACCGGTAGTGGAAAATATATGGCTTGAATAAAAAACTGACACAGGTTGGAAACATTAGTGGATGTAAAGTAAATTTAAGTAATTAGACAAGTGTGTCGCTTCCACAGTCAAAATAATTTGTCTGATTGTTATATCTATTTTATTAGGTAATATGCAGAGCCCTGCTTTTATGGTGAATAAAAAAGCCCAATTTCGTTTTTAAGTTTCCCAAAAGCGGTGAATTACAAAAATCCTATTTTTGCGACGAAATTATCGAATTAAAACAAAAGCGTTAAAAAAGTTGTTTTTACCAAACTTTCGTGATTAAGGTGACTTTGTTGGGTTAAAACTAGACTTCCAGGACAATGTTTGAACAAGTAAACTAAATATATTGAAGTGAAAACCAAAAATTACATTTTGTTTGGACAAAACTGTAAAAAACACTAGTCCGCAAAAAAATTTGCTGTCAACTTATTAAAAAAGTAAGATTTAGCGGCAGCTGGTCCGGGAAAAATATGTACAAGTCACAAAGACAAAATATTACACAAAAATCATCTTGTTACTTCACAAAAATTACCGATGCTATATACAGCCGAATGCCGAAAATCGCGATTATCGTGGACATCATTTAAAATCGCGAATATCGCGCTAAAACACTGATTTCGCGAATTATCGCGACAATTCTGAGCATATATTTGCAATCAGGGTAAGCTGAAATGTGAACATCTGTAAGAAAAAATGCCATATCTAACATTCGCGAATTATCGCGAACTCCACAAACGCCGGGCTCTGGTAATATGTAACTTCTTATACTTAATAGGTACACCGTAACTGTTTATCATCAGGTTGGCCTTCAATCGAGAAAACCAGGACTTATGCTTGGATTTTGAGCATCAGAGAAATTGATTGAATTTAGCCATCTGTCAGAAATTTAAAAATATCTAGATTCTTTATTAAAAGTTGTCACCAAACTAGCTGACATGTTTAGACGGCTGTCGACATGTATAGTCTAGTTTAGCATGCACATGCACAGTCAGTGTGATAAGTCTGATTAGACCCAGAATTATTTTTTTGAAGAGGTAGGAAGGGGTCTTAACTGTGTTGGCACATGGAAAAGTCTCCCAACTGGGGTTAGTAGGAAGACCCCCTTTTTTTTTTATGTGTTTTCAAACACAATTTGGTGCCGAATTGTGTAAAACTCCAATAATCTACTGGCCCAGGCACTGACATGTACGCCAGCCTTAAGCTTAGGACAAATACTGACTATCTCTTAGGTAAAGCATTGGTGTACTAAGACAAAGGTCCTGAGCTTGACCCTTATGTCAAGGAGTCACTTTTCAATTAAATTTAGATGAATTCTTGGGAATGACTATTTATTCACTACAAATTATAATTTCACCCATTTATTGAATTTTGCTTTAATTAATGTGAATAAAATGCCAATTTTAGCCATGTTAATAACTTTCCTCCGCACAAGTGAAAATTATATGCCCACTTAATTGTCTAGGACTTTGAAGATTGGGATGATGTGGGTCTAAACATTCCAAAACCTGCCGAGGTGCTCACTTTGTATCGGGACTACATGCGCCATGCCCAGGCACCTTGTAGTGACATGGAGGTCCAAACAGACAACTTACCCTCGGACACTCAATTGCAACAGTTGGTAAGATTGTTAGGAGATAGCGTTTACAAAATACAAACATAACTATTTGAATTTTGCAAGAATAACATTTTACCATAGTATTGATAATATCTGATAGTGACAACCAGGGGTGCAGAATATGTTCAGAGATCCAATATTTCCCCAGTACATAACATTTTCATAAAAAAAAATCCTCGAAAACCATAGCACTGAAAATAAAACATTGAATATTTGATAGAGATTGAAGGGGATAAGGATTATTACCTACTACATATTTTGGAAAATTCAAATATAAATATACTTTTAATCATAATTACTTTTCTAGTACACACCTTATAAAAAATTTAGCTTTCTCCCAGAAATGGCAACCTCCCCATTTCCTTGTGTGCATTACATATTGTTATTAATTGTTCATTGATAACATTAGGCTTACTGGTACCAACATTTAATTTTACATCTTGAAAGTAAGAGGCAATGGAGAGTAATTCCGGGAGGCCTTGGTTTAATTGTTGATTTTCATAGACTTTCCATTTTTTCATAGACTCGCCACTACTTCAAGGTCTATCACTATCAATCACACCAGGGGAAATACTTTCGCTATTTACGAGTATGAGTTTTCCCTGATCACATAATTTACGTTTTACAAAACTTGCAATACTCCCTTGATCCTTAATTCTAGGTTTTTCTTGGGGATGTTTATTAGATACGTGATATCCAAGTTTATCACATCTGCCACGCCATTAAAAATAAGCACAGTTGACATAATAAACATTTGTTTCACTAAACCATCTAATTTTGTATAAACATTTATCTATTGTACAATCTATAAACCTTAATAGGTCCACTAAAAACAACAATTTCATGGCTACACAATTATTACAACATGTCACGAGTTTAAAAAACTGTGCGCACATTGCCATGTAATTAGGCCGTGATATAAGGGTGATTGAATTTAAACTAAAACAAAACATCGCTCAGCCTTCTCTACCCTTCTCCATCTGCCTGCCATAGTTACCAAACACCTGTGGTAGGGTAGGTGACTCATCACTCAATCACGCCATTAGCCAGGTTGAGTTATTAGATTTTTCCTTTGCCCCTTATATCAACTTCTGACACACTATCTTAGCCCCTAGACACGCAACTCTTTGTGCTTACACCGCCACTGCCTCAGTATGGCACATATTGATAGTGTGGTTGTTGAGTCATCGGCCTTAGTTTTTCATACAAATGAAACTACCATATCAGAACCAGAATGTACTAAAAACATTAACAAAATTATTGGACTTTTCTCTGCCCCAAATTTCCCAAGGACTGCTTTAATTTCCCCCGAACTTCATTCGCGCGTTCAGACATATTCTGCACCCCTGGTGACAACTACATATAAAATAAGCTGACATATAAGTACATCTAGCAACTTTTCTAACTGCAAGATAAGTTTCTTATTATGAAAATTGGACTGTATATACTAAAAGTTATAACATTAGGATAGTCAAAGGAACAAATTATTGTTTAGTCCCACTAATTACGATTATTACCAGACAAAATTGCCTTTATTCTGTTTTATTTTACTTAAAAACTATGACACACAAATAGAACCATAACAACCATAGTAAAATATAAAAAAAAAACTTGATTTATTTTTCACAAAATTTCATTTCACCCAACAGTACAAAGAAATAATTCAAATTTAATATGTTGGTCACAATGATTATAAATAAATTACACAAATTAAAATAATTTTAATTATATATTTAGAGATTCTATCATGGCTGGGAGCATTCAAACCATAGTGGCCATCTTGTTCCGTAAATCGCTGTCAGTTCACACTTTTCCTGGAACTACTTCTCTTTTCTGTCTTCGTTTATAATTCCTATTCACCCAACTAAACTTCTCATTCTAAGGTACTTGCTATCTAAAATTGCCCACATACCAAACTGACCGTTTAACTATCTTGGTCGTATTAGATACCTAACTTTTCACTAAACAAGATATTCTCTTATAATGTTCACAATCCTTTATATCATTGGTAGTTGAGTGGTTCACAAACCTTTATATCCATGGTAGTCGAGTGGTTCACAGACCTTTATATCCATGGTGTTCGAATGGTTCACAAACCTTTATATCCATGGTAGTCGAGTGGTTCACAAACCTTTATATCCATGGTAGTCGAGTGGTTCACAAACCTTTATATCCATGGAGTTCGAGTGGTTCACAAACTTTTATATCCATGGTAGTCGAGTGGTTCACAGACCTTTATATCCATGGTAGTCGAGTGGTTCACAATCCTTTATGTCAATGATGTTCGAGAGGTTCACAAACCTTTATATTCATGGTGTTCGAGTGGTTCACAAACCTTTATATCTATGGTAGTCGAGTGGTTCACAAACCTTTATATCCATGGTAGTCGAGTGGTTCACAATCCTTTATATCCATGGTAGTTGAGTGGTTCACAATCCTTTATGTCCATGATGTTCGAGTGGTTCACAATCCTTTATATCCATGGTAGTCGAGTGGTTCACAAACCTTTATATCCATGGTAGTCGAGTTGTTCACAATCCTTTACATCCATGGTAGTCGAGTGGTTCACAGACCTTTATGTCCACGGTAGTCGAGTGGTTCACAAACCTTTATATCCATGGTGTTCGAGTGGTTCACAAACCTTTATATCCATGGTAGTCGAATGGTTCACATACCTTTATATCCATGGTGTTCGAATGGTTCACAAACCTTTATATCCATGGAGTTCGAGTGGTTCACAAACCTTTATATCCATGGTAGTCGAGTGGTTCACAAACCTTTATATCCATGGAGTTCGATTGGTTCACAAACTTTTATATCCATGGTAGTCGAGTTGGTTCACAAACCTTTATATCCATGGTAGTCGAGTGGTTCACAAACCTTTATATCCATGGTAGTTGAGTGGTTCACAAACCTTTATGTCCATGATGTTCGAGTGGTTCACAATCCTTTATATCCATGGTAGTCGAGTGGTTCACAGACCTTTATATCCATGGTAGACGAGTGGTTCACAGACCTTTATATCCATGGTAGTCGAGTGGTTCACAGACCTTTATATCCATGGTAGTCGAGTGGCTCACAAACCTTTATATCCATGGTGTTCGAGTGGTTCACAATCCTTTATATCCATGGTAGTTGAGTGGTTCACAAACCTTTATATCCACGGTAGTCGAGTGGTTCACAATCCTTCATGTCCATGGTAGTCGAGTGGTTCACAGACCTTTATATCCATGGTGTTCGAGTGGTTCACAGACCTTTATATCATTGGTAGTCGAGTGGTTCACAGACCTTTATATCCATGGTAGTCGAGTGGTTCACAGACCTTTGTATCCATTGTAGTCGAGTGGTTCACAGACCTTTATATCCATGGTAGTCGAGTGGCTCACAAACCTTTATATCCATGGTAGTCGAGTGGTTCACAGACCTTTATATCCATGGTAGTCGAATGGTTCACAAACCTTTTTATCCATGGTAGTCGAGTGGTTCACAGACCTTTATATCCATGGTAGTCGAGTGGTTCACAGACCTTTATATCCATGGTAGTCGAGTGGTTCACAGATCTTTATATCCATGGTAGTCGAGTGGTTCACAAACCTTTATATCCATGGTAGTCGAATGGTTCACAAACCTTTTTATCCATGGTAGTCGAGTGGTTCACAATCCTTTATATCCATGGTAGTCAAGTGGTTCACAAACCTTTATATCCATGGTAGTCGAGTGGTTCACAGACCTTTATATCTATGGTAGTCGAGTGGTTCACAGACCTTTATATCCATGGTAGTCGAGTGGTTCACAAACCTTTATATCCATGGTAGTCGAGCGGTTCACAGACCTTTATCCATAGTAGCCACAAGTGGTTCTCTAACTGGCTATTAATAACATTATTTGTAGTTTATTCAAGATTGTGTAGGAAACAATTCTATTGAGCTGGTACTAGAATACACTCACAGAAACTAATACAGGGTGGCTACTGGGTCACCAACATCACATAAATCATGAAATGTTACTCATTGCAAAAGAGGTAACGAACGTTCCAGAAATGTCAGCAAATTTTCAATATGTTGGTAATAAAGTCACGAAAATATTTTTGTGTGAATTTCCCGCGCATTGTAACAACTTGAATGGGTTGAATGTCGAGCCATCCACTACCTATGATGCCGTGGGCTAGCCGCAAGTTGTCTGATTGTTTTCACCATGATGCCATCTATTTAAAGTTTATTGTTGAATATGAGTGCATTATGCCTATATATGCATTATATAATGTTCAACCGTTTACCAAAGGAGTTTTGTGGTCTTAAAAGGTCACGAAAAAGTCACTAATTTTTGTTTCTCCAACTCAGTAGACACCCTTTAGTAACATAATATAATATAATATAAAGTGATTTAGATAATTTATTTAATATATTTCGGTAAAATATAATTATTTACACAATTGTGTATTCACAAATAATGAAACGTTTTTATTTATTTTACTTGTTGTGTCAGGCAACTATGACCTTGTATGTTACCCGTCATGTGAAGCAACTGTGACCTTGTATGTTACCCGTCATGTGAAACAACTGTGACCTTGTATGTTAC
>CABEEJ010006200.1:7086-42188 GCA_901482245.1 Timema douglasi | reverse complement strand
GTATGATAAACCTATATATATATATATATATATATATTCACGGTTTACGCACCCCCTTAAATATCCTAGCGTACCCCTGGAGGTACGCTTACCCCAGGTTGAATACCACGGATTTAAAGAACCAGTAAAGCACGAGAATTTGGTCGCAGCCAAGATTTTTCGTGGCAGGCCTGATTTAGGTAAAACATAATATATTCAAGATTCTATTTTCCAAGTAATCTTTTTTTTTTAATTATTTTTAACAAATTTTTGGGCATCAATTTTTGTAATTTCGATTTGTGTGAATTCATTTTTAGCTATTTTTAATCTGAATAATCAATTGCTCGTGTGTTTAGGTTAAGTTTCCCTTTACACATTAACTTATAAAAAGAGGGCGATGTGGATATTAATGGTAACTATAGTAGGCCTATTATTTAGTTTATAAGTTACTAGAGGAAATACCCGGCGTTTCCCGGGGTAACCACGCAATCCAACTATTTTCTTTGCTTCAAACAGACCGAAAAAAAATCTCTTCATTGTATGTCTTCCTACTCAGTTTTTAATAGATTTCAAAAAACTTTATTTAAAAAAATAGTTAAAATTCCAGGTTTAAGGTATCCTTCTATGTTTGTACACAAAAGCTATATTATTATTATTATTATTATTATTATTATTATTATTAGCACCACGTCTTACTACCCGTTCGGGTTATACGCATACAAAAGCTATTATTTTTAAAATGTCATATCTCTGCTTGTGGTAGATATCACGCAATGTTCATGATAAACAGTTTCTTCAATCTATTGATATTGATAGTTTTTAGGTTATTTATTTCTAAAACTCTCCTTAAGAATACTGGTGGTTAACATCATCAATCATTACCTCGAGATTTTAACTCAAAGCGCGGGCTTTTCAAAATAAAAATTTGAACTGGCGTCACTATTGAAAAACAAACTCCATGGCGTCAGCCCGCAATCGAGCCCTACCAACCGAGCTGCCTTCCTCTGTTTATGTGTATATATATATATATATATATATATATATGTATGTATTTATTCATACATACACACACACACACACACACACACACTGTTCGATATAGTAGTTACTAACAGATGATGATCAAACACAAACAATAAAATCGGGAAGAACAGCTCGAATGTCACATCTTGTTGTTGTGGTTGCTTAGACTGCGTGACCATCGATGCTTGCCCCCAAGTGAATGTATATACCTATATAAAATAACATAATTAGTTGATTTGGTCGGTAAAAATTATTGTATTAAAAACTTCTTAAAATAAATTACATATAGTTTTGTTAAATCAACGATTTTCAAAATTTTCAACTCACGGCACATTGAACAAGGCACTATAATATGTCAAGGTAAACCATCAGGTTTTTTTAAGGGGAGAAATAAGTGAGTCTTAAATTTGTGTTTAAAAGTACAATAGCTAAAATCCTAATAATTGTCTTATTAAAAAAAAAATTCTACTAGTCAAAATTTTTCTCGCTTTTTTTTTTTATATCTGCCCCTAAACTCCCCGCGGCACATTTGCTGTCCTCTCAAAGCGCACCAACGTGACACGACACACCGGTTTAAAAACGCTGTACTAAATATTCAAAAGGGCACAAACTATATCGACAAAGAATTTTTTTTTTAAACTTATCTTTTAGCTTTCAGAAAAACACAGAGTAAATTTCTTTTCTTTTACACGGATCCACCAGTTGATTTACTTGGACGTAGTAACGGTGTTCATTTTTGTTGATATCGGGTCAGGTTCAGGGTTGTATTTTATTGTTCGGAGGGGTGGTAGGAGGGAGCAGGGAAAGGAGAAAAGGGGGAGGGGGTAATCCCAGCTCTTGGCAGAGCATCGGACCGTGCGAGCTGATAACCGGACGATTGATTATGTCACAGGACCACTTGACAAGACACACCCGCCTTAAGGTGGGAGTGTAGGGGTTGCGACAAAAGAAAGGCGCGTGTTTTGACCATTTATATAGCAAAACTTGGTTGTTTTTGGCCAAAATAAATAAAATATTGTTCCAGTAGAAACATATGGTTTCATTTTCTTCACAATGTGATATCAACAGTCATGAAAAGGACCCAGATTTTTATGACATGTTATCTTTTTATTGGTTCAGCATATACAATTCTCATACGTACATGATTTCTGATTGGAGAAATGTATATTTTAAAGGTAATTTTTTGTCATTTGGGACTTAAGAGGTAATTTTTCCTTGGTTTTCGTCTATTTAAATTCATTTTTAGACTTTAACAGTAATTTTTTGAGTAATTTTAAGGTATTCTTGTTGATTAAATATTTTTTTTAATATCATCGATATTTTACTTAACGTACAAATATTTCTAACACACAGTTTGTCTGAAGGAAAAGATAATGTAGGCAATTAACATTTTTATCCTCTTTGCTTGTCTGGTTGTAAACACACATTCCTGGTGAGACACTGCAACTAGACTGGAGAGGGTTGCGTTGGTAGGGGGAGGCTATTACTTACGAATCATCGACATAATTATAAATCAATATTATATTTATCAGAATGTAAGAGTTAAGTTGCTAAATACTTCATTGGAATGAATAAATTTTAGTTTACATTTATAAAGCACATATTTGATTTAGTCGTGTGCATTTATTACACCTCTTTTTTCATTTTTTTTAGTCAATTTTTTGAAAATTTGAAGATATTTAAAAAATAATTTAGGTCATTTTATCAGTCATTTTTTGATAGTGTTTGGCTCATCATAATCCGGGCTCTGGCAACATTAGATGACAAACTTTTTAAATGAAAAGTAAAAGTTGTCATTAAATTCCAGGACACTTTCTTCAGATATTCAAGAACAGTTGAGAACACTATGTGAATAAAATTAAACTATATGTTATCTACTGAAGGAATATTTTATTTATATTGGCCAACAAATGTTTTGCTATAAAAACTACAAAATCACTGGTCTTTTCTCTCGTCGCCTTCCACTCCACCTTAAGAAAGCGCTTTTCTTTAATGTAAATTGAAGGGCTCCAAAATATTATTTTTACAGAAGTTATAGTATATATTTCCACAAAAAGGCTTTAAATAAATATTTGAACGAATACAATAATGATAACTTTTGTTGTTTCATAAATTAATGAAAAACGATACACACATAACTATTTTGTTTTCTCTAAATTAGTAAAGAACTCCGATTGCTCTTTATTAACATTTTCCATTAAATTTCTAGATGTATTTTGTAAAATAATTAACAGCACAAGTTGAAATACTCGTGAAATTTGAACAAAAATAACTAACAATTTCAAACTTTCATTTAGAATATGCTAGCTCCCTGTACTGAGTGCGCCCGAATTGGGTGGCTTATGTTAACCTCTCTATATGGCTGCATGAATGGTTGCATAGCGTCTGTCATCAGGTTTTTGATTATTTATTTATTATTTAGCACCACGTCTTACTAACCGTTCGGGTTATACGATTTAAGTACTAATTACGCTAATAGATTAGGAATTGGGAAGGTTGAATTAGAGGAAGTGAACCTGCATTTGCATGGAGAGAGAGAGAGAGAGAGCGGAAAACCATTTAGGAAAAACCACCCCCAGTTCACCCGACCGAGATTCGAACCTCAATCTCCCCGTCTTCAGCAGTCGAGCTAAACATGACTAGCGCGTTAACCAACTACGCCACCGAGGCGGGTCTGTCATCAGCTCTCGTGAAGGAATTTATGCTTTATTTCTACACATTTCTTGTTGGTGTTTTTCGTTATGTCTCTATATTTGCCTATATATTCATGTATAACCTTATTGACGGATTTTAACCAAACCTTGCACAAAGCTACGCCTGTATTGGAGGTGATTTAATTTAGTGGATGGAATAAAATATAAAAAGTATATATTTCTTAGAAATAAAGAAATCTATTTTCAGATAGTTAATCTAAGATAAGGCTCCGTCCTTAAATTACATAGGGCTTCTTTTTCACGATTTTTGATCCCCGTATTCCACCCACGTCAGGGAACGTACTATTTTCCGTCACCACCCCTTTATCTTACGTAATTTTTTACTCTCTGGTAAATTAGATTATTTTAATTGTTTGGTTATTTTTAGATATAAAAAATTGTGATAAAGCGAGTGATTTGAAATATTAGGATATTTTAATAATTGCATTAAATAAACTAAATACAAAGTAGAATTTTAAAATTAAAATATTTATTTTCTGTCAAAAAAAGTTTCACTATAAATATTGAATTAAAAAATCTAACGTTAAATGGATCCTCACCCCCCTGCACTCTCATAAGAAAGCATAATAAAAATTCTAAACCCCCTCCTCACCCAAAAACCCTTACGTATTTTAAGGATTCCCCATTGTTTTTAATTATCCGTGTTTATTGAGCAACATTTAAATTTAAATTAAGTTTAATTTGGTACTTTATTTACGCCGAGAAATTCAATAAAAATAAATCTGTTATTTATTCTCTTATGTCCTCTTTGGCCATATTATTATTCTGATCAAGACAATTAAAGTCAATGCTTGCTTCAACTATTATTGAATAAAATTTGTCTCTAGCCCACATCATCAATGGCCGGATGGTCTGAAGCTTCACTCTCGCTATAGATTGGATTCCCGGTGTCAGGGTTTGAATTCAAACTGGGTGAACTGAGGATTTTTTTATGATATGAATTTCCATTATATTTGCCCTCAAATGCGATTATATTTCCTCTTCATTCAAACTTCATAAGCCTTTACCTTTATAATGTAAATATGCGGATAGCCTGAATAGGTTGTAATATGGGGTGCACAAAAAAAAGCGTGATGACGGGCGCATAGTTTTTTCCCTTAAACGGTTTCTACGAAAATTCGGGTGCATTTCCTTTAAAACTCTACCTTCCTGATTAATACCACAACACAAACGTATTATCCGAACGAAGTGACACGTGGTAAAAAATAAAAGTAAAAATGGGTCGAATCTTATATTTTCTCGAATCCAAATCTTAAACTTTCTTGTGTATCTCCAATTTGGATTCACATCCTTGAATATTAACAACAAAAATTTAGTTAAAGTGAAAATATTGGTACCACTGGCAAAAAAATTATTTTTGTCGCACATCTTAAGTCATAAAAAGTAAATAGATTTTTTTTTTAGTAACATAATATTAATACAAATTTTTGTCATTTTTTACTTTCTTTCGACCTCATTAGAAGTATTATGTTCGTCAAAAAATCGGACTCAACATTTCGATCAAGTTTGAGGCTACCCCTTGATACCGAAAAAGTTGTTTTTGCTATTCCATCTGTCTTTATCTCGGACTAGAGCTGAAATTATTTTATCGATTGGGCTAAGACTTGGTATCTGGGGTCTGAATAAGGTTCTCCTGAGGAGTTTTTAGAAATAGATATCCAACCTTAAAATGAAGGGTAGTTTACTGAACATAAAAAAGGGACTAAATTAATTTTCTTTAAATCCGCCCTAACAATTTTGATTAAATTTTGTATCTAGACATTGTTTATCACCACAAACAAAATGGTAATGATGATTTTCCCTATTTTAATCATATCTCCGCCACTATTTGAGATTCGAAATAACTTAACACTGAAAAGATTCATTATTACTATTATTACTACTATTATTATTATTATTTTTATTTTTATTTTTAAATATAAAACTCTTTTATTGGAAATATATTTTTATACAGCCAATAGTTTCTGAGATATTATTAAACATAAATTTGCCCATGGGGTACTTTGAAATACGAAATTGATTGCTATGCTCTTAGGTGGACAAAGATTCCCCTCTTCGCTCGATGTTTCTGTAACATTCTATAGTATTTCAGTTATGTTCTTTGGTGTAGTGTTTTTGCAAGTAAGTATTTTATTTATTTCCACAAATCTTACAAGTTTAGCAAATGTCTCTATTTTTAGACTAAGGAGAAGGTCGGTGAGGTGCACCGATCCATTTATTTTAAAGCATTTTTGTTATTTTTCCTAGTTACACGATTTATTACCAGTTACCAATTTATTAGGAAATTAATTTCAAGTCAAGGTCATCATTAAGGGTTTCGTTTATTTTTTTATATATATTTTTACGAATCTCAAATTTTTCATATATATTAAGATTCGAGCGGCATCTCGATAATAGTTCGGATTTTATGTAATTACATACTTTAATTCTGCCAGTTAGAAATGTGAAGAGTGAAATGTCAAATTAAATAATTTTAGATTGTATTTTAAATTTAAGTTTTACATATTTTTGATATATTTTACTATAATTTTACATATTTTAGAAGATATAGCATAAATTCACATATTTTACGTGTTTTATTTTATCGTGGTATTATTTTTATGTCTATCTTGGGGAAAATACTTCTAAATGCTGTGTCCCTAATATTCAGGAAGCCTGTACTTTCATAAAGGAATGTATTTATTGAAAGACAGTGAACAAAGTCCAGGTCAAGTATGCTGGCGCGTCAATGAGAATTACAGTTGCCATAACATAGCTTTGTACAGTAGCCCTATGGCTTCTTTGGTGCTGACTGATAGCTCACAGCTGACTTCCGATAGTCAACATTTAGGTATATACCAGAATTTTGACAGTCAGAAGTGACAGCTGCTAAACACATGTTTTTTGCAGATCATATGGTTCAGCGTAGGGTTACATAATTTTGTCTGGTAACTTTTCAAAGATGTCAGTCAGCACCAAAGAAGTGATGGGGCTACTGTAGCTGACGTTTATCATGCTGTGAAGGGAATACATTGTGGTGTCGCTATAGTAGCCCCATGGCTTTTCTTTGGTGCTGACTGACGGCTCACAGCTGACTTCTGACAGTCAAAATGTATGTATATACCTAAATGTTGACTGTCAGAAGTCAGCTGTGAGCTGTCAGGCAGCACCAAAGAAGCCATGGGGCTACTGTAGATATTAGTGAACTCAGCAACGCGTCTCTCACGCGGCGTGTCAGTTTGTAAACATCACGAAGAGTTGTTAAAACAATCATTTTATTATTGGGTTTGATTATTTCATTTTCCCATTGTTCTTTGGTCTGGAGAAAAAACGAATATAAAGCGGTAAGGAAAAGAACAAATTATGAAAACGGAACCAAAAAATAGCAAAGAAAATGTAATTTGAAGTTTCTCAAAATAATATGATATGTAGAGAGGTCTTTTGGAAAGCAAACGAGACCAACTATGACTAAACATGTAGGTGCAATATTAATATCTGCTAGTATGTCAAGATCAAACATTTAACCTTTGACTGAAAAAAATCGATTCTAGGAAACCGACTTTAAAACTCGGAAGAGGTCTGACGCTCACTTGGTTTCAAAGAGCCGGCAGCAATGGAGGTTTCATTTAAAGTTTCTAGTGTTTGTTTGATTTCTAGAATAAGTTTGATATAATAATGCTATTTATTTGAAGTCTTTAGTTAAAGCGAAATTTATAGTATAAAACAAACTAAAATTGCAACTAACGAACTCGTTAAAAAATTTATTGTACTGTACTTGTGTGTATTTATTACGTTTATGTGTTTTTTATTACGTTCTTCAAAAACCTGCAGGAATAAAATTAAATCTCGTTTCAATAATATGTGTATATAGTTTTTATTTTAGTCTTAGCACCACGTCTTACTACCCATTCAGTCTATATGCTTATGTAATAATTACGATAGTGATTTTATAAACTCTTATGGTTATATTTATATGAAATGTATCCGCATTTGAACGAAGGGATAGTGGAGCCATTTTGTAAAAAAACCTAGTACAACTGACTGAGATTTGAACCTCAATCTCCCCGTAAACGGCAGTCTAGTCTATTGAGAGAGTGACGCCTTAGACCATGCAGCCACCGAAGCGGATGTATGTATCATTGACGTTGGGAAAGAAGGTTTATTCAATGTTACGTATTTTCACATCGCTCCCCAACTGAGAGCGCCTGAAATGGTCAGCTTATGTTATCCTCTTTACATGGCTGCATGAACGGCTATCTACCCAAAATCAGTCAAATATTATTTTACAACACATTTTTACTAATTTTGTTACATATGTATCAACATATTTTATAGGTTAATACTACATATCCGATCTCTAATTATGACTAATACGAGTGAGACCCGTCTCAGTGGCCGAACGGTCTAAGGCGTTTCTCTCTTGTTAGACTGGCCTGCTGATGCCGAGAAGATCGGGTTTGGGATCCCGGTTGGATCTGTTGAAGGTGGCCTTTCCTAAATGGTTTTCCACTTTCCATCTATGCTAATGCAGGTAAACTACCTCTAAAATATTTCCTTCCTCATCCTTACCTCATTAGAGTAATTATACTACTATACAGCCACAAGTCTGACTCACCCACTGACATTAATGTTTACCCACTTCCAGATGAGTTAGAATCTTGAAATTAGTCAAACTTATAGCTTCTGACCTGTAACCGACGTAAAAATTCCAAAAATTAAAAAAAAAAAAAAAAATTAACCCCCGAAAAACCCTCAAAATTTCGGAGCAACTTTATAGTCGGTGCGTACCTTTCTTTGGAGGTCTCTTGTGGCTAAACGGTAAGACCTATCAACAAAGTCTATGGAATTACATTAGTTTACATCCACCTGCAAAGAAAGCTTACCGGGGGTTTCTGCCCCCAGCGAGCAAAGCGAGTTATTATATATGAGTATAACCTGAACAGGTAGTAGGATGTGGTTATGATATAAAAAAAAAGATAGTGAGAATGTGATCCAGTTGAATTTGAATGTTCCAGAGCGCTCTGGTGGTGACGGATCAGCAAGGCAACCTGAGGATCACCGTCAAGAAGACCAAACCCATCCTGGGGATCGCGATAGAGGGAGGCGCCAACACCAAGCACCCCTTGCCCCGCATCATCAACATTCACGTCAGTACCACCCTCTCTGCCGGTGTCACATATAATATAAAGTC
Source organism: Timema douglasi (assembly GCA_901482245.1). Taxonomy (NCBI): domain Eukaryota; kingdom Metazoa; phylum Arthropoda; class Insecta; order Phasmatodea; family Timematidae; genus Timema; species Timema douglasi. The sequence goes on along the minus strand of CABEEJ010006200.1, from coordinate 33,302 downwards.
CGTTCACGGTAGGGATTGTTTTCTGAAAGGCCTTTTTCCCTACCAGAAATATATTATATGGTAGGATATTGGTAGGAAAAAATACCTTTCAGAGAATAATTCCTACCGTGAATGGAGTATACCTTATTCAATGAATGTATACATAAAAAAACACCGCCTACTGTCCCATCTGTGTATGAAGGGCCTTATCTGACAGCTAGTAAAGTTACTAGATCAGGGCTGTCATTCTCCTGTATATCCAAGATGGTGATTCCCAACCAGGGTTCCGCGAGAATTTACAAACTTTTTCTTTTTGTTGGTTTGTCCATAATTTGTGTACAGTGTGTAAATATGTTAAGAGAGCTTGTGTATCCAAAGAAGATGAAGATAAGAGTGCTGTTAAAAATGTTCGTTGATAAGAATATGTTCAGGACAAGTTCAAGTAACACTTATTAATAATACAAAGAAACGGACAATACATACTCTTGAATTTGTTTTTATAAGGTTTGAGTAGATTATTATTTATCAACTCTACTGGTTTATACGTATATTTTATCATTCACCCTTGTTGAAACTAATATCTGTATGCCAATTAGGGTTTCCCAAGATTTTACAAAATATTGTAAGGGTTCTTTCAATCAAAAAAAGGTTGATAATCACTGATCTAGGAGAACCGTAAAACCCAGCGAGTTTGACAAAAAAATATTATTTTTTTTCTATAAATTTGGGACATTAAACTGCAAGCTTTAAATATTAGTCCCACATAAACAAAATCCACTACAGAAATAATCGAGCACATGTCCTATCTCTATTTTTTTTCGACCTAAAACATTGGATTGTGTAACAAATCAATAAACGTTCTCATCAAATTCAAATCATCATATTATAAACACCAATGGTATGACTCAACTAAAGAAATTTTTATGTCAAACGTAATTTCATTTCTCTATATTACTCTCTAAGCTCTAAATTGTCTGTATAAAGTATAAACTATATTTCTTCTTTAAAACACGTAAAACACAACGTAGTGTTAAGAAAATAATGGCAGCCATCTATGTCCACTTTCATGTATTCGTATATTGAGTCACGTGATCTGCAACAGTAACTTTTGTTACATATTATTATTATTTTTCTTGGCACCACGTCTTAATAACTGTTCAGGTTATACGCATATGTACTAATTACGCTTATGATCTAGGCATTAGGAAAATTGAATTTAGAGGAAGTGAACCCACATTTTCATGGAGTGAGTAGCAAACCATTTTGGAAAAAAATACCACTCTCAATACACCCAATCGGTATTCGAACCCCGTACTCCCTGCCTTCAGCAAGCCAGTCTAACACGAGAATAATGGCTTAGACCACTCGGACACTGAAGCAGGTGATACGTCTTATTAAAACCTTTAAGATAATAATTATTATCATATAGTAAACCAGAGCCTTTATTGACCTTTGACAAGACGTGTATTTATAACAACTTGTGAATGTGTGGAATGCCTGGGCTCCACCGTGGTTCGGATTCCACGTTAAACTGTAGGTCCTCCACTTCATCTCACAATCACCCTACCATTACACATTAGTGTAAGTGCGTATAACCCGAAAGGGGAGTAAGACGCGGTGCTAATAATAATAATAATAATAATTATAATTATTATTATTATATAGTAAACTGTTACCATTGTTGACCGTGAAAAAAACATTTTTGTATTTTCTTAAAGTCCCTCCTTGTGAAAATTGGACTGTAGTTGAACAACGTTAGTGGTGGGTCGTGGGTTGTTACCGAGGCTAAGCTCTGCTTAACATGTTTGTACTAGTAAATGATTCCCTTTTCTTCGCCATCAAACTCGCCCTTTAAAAGCCAATGCACATACATTATCTTGTGTATGTTTAGTCACATTGACTCCAGTCATCATTTGGTTGTGTCCAGGTACTTGTTGCTAAGGAGTATCTTTTTTTTATATATATCTGTGTCTTACCACTCGTTCGGATTATACGCTTATATAATAATTACGCCAATGGTTTTAGGGATTAGTAAGGTTATATTTATTGGAAGTATACCCGCATTTGCGTGGAAGAAGAGTGAAAAACCAACCTTAGTACACCCGACCGAGGTTCGAACCTCCATCTCCCCGTCATCGGCGGACTAGTCTAATGTGAGAGTAGTGAGTTAGACCATGAGGCCACCAAAGTGGTTCCAGGGAGTACCGATACGAGAAGGTGGGGATGAATCTAAAAACCAAATTAAAATCAAAATTCGTCGTCAGCTCTACCATCATCTTCTCTTGTCTTGATTCGTCTACAATCCTCAGCGCGGCTTATTTGAAGCTATAATTCGTGTTGGAAATAAGGGAGTAAGGGAGTGAAGCTAGAATGTTTTGAGCGTCAAGGGGAGTCCCCCAGTCCCCTGCCAATCTAACGACCGGCAACTTGCCAAACTCGGTAAACTTGGCTCCCGTGTAGTTGGTAGAACTGATTTTTTTTTTCTCTTCTTTTCACTTGAGCTTTAGAGAACGTGTGGTTGGCATTGCAAGTGGTTTTCTTCTGATGTTTTAGACACTTTCTGAAGAGGAAAAAATAACATTACAAAGTTGAAACAGCAATAACATTTCTTACTATTTATTTATTTATATATATATATATATATATCTCAAAGGGATTATGTTATTTTCTTATTCCCAATAGTCTAAATGTCTAACTAAACTTGTTTGCTACTTCCAACAGCTAAATAAAATATTAACAAGTTAAAAATGTCAAATGATATTAATTATTACAGTCCCCAGCCATCTTAATACTTCCGCTCCAGTTTGCCTAGACCGATGCAATTCAATATAGATCAATCAGAAACAAATGATTCGCCGATATAATTTGATCGATACATCGTGACTTTCAATACATACATGCATAGGTACATGATCACGCCATTCCCTTTCGGGGTAGGCAATAAACTAGACATATAATTAAAAGAACAATTCCCTACTTAATACATCCTCACTAGCTTTCTTCCCTTTCAATATAAACCTTGCGATATATCAAATAATAAATATATTAATATTTAGGAGAAAATTGCCATCCCTATTTATTGCCGGTAAGTAAGAGAATGAGATTCAAATTCCGGCTGGATGTTTTAAGGGGTGTTTTGTTTGTTTTTTGTAAATGGTTTCCCGATTTCCCTCCACATAAATGCGTGCATAGTTTCTCTAAAACTCCATCCACCTTCACTCATTCTGACCCTATTAGAGTAATTAATAAAGAAAAAGATGAGGAAGTTTGCCCCGGGTCTGCAAACAATCTAAACATATCTCTTTTATAGCAGCAAGTCTTACCGGAATCACAACTCACACACATAAAAGTCAATAATTGTAATTTGTATTGATTTCTTTTCTTGATTTTCCAAACACGATTATTTTAAAGGTGGTTAGTAATGTAAATTAAGAATAATGTACAGTCAAATTTTCATTGGAAGGACCTTTTAGAAAATACTAACTTTTTTTGTGCCCAAAATTGCTAACATTTTACTATTTCATTAGTGTTAATTTATAGGTATTGATAAAATCAATCAAAAATGACATCTGCAGATCACATGACTTGACGTATGAATACGTGAAAGTAGATCTAGTAGCTCTTAAAGCTTTCTGATGGGACTTTTCCTAAATGAATTGAACTGTTGCTTGATATTATAATTAAAATATTATTTTTTATTTATGGTGTTAATTTTGGATTAATAGTTACCCCCGATTCCACTGCACCAGGCCTTCTGAATTCTCAGGCCGGCCTTGAAATCAACCCAGAATTACATTAAATACGTGTTAATGTTTATGCGCAGGAGAATGGCGCAGCGTTCGAGGCGGGTGGTTTGGAAGTAGGCCAACTGATCCTCGAAGTGGATGGTCAGAAGGTGGAAGGTCAGTCAGAACTTGTTACAAACACAAACCTATTATATTACCACATATTCAGGCTTTATCTTCAAACAGGGAGTATAACGAATTTAAAGATTTCTTAAAACAAATTGTAAAGGTTTTGAATTAATAAAGTGTGTTAAGGTGCAATTTAGAAAGCATAAACTAGCAATTATAAATAGGCCAGTTCCCTCACTACATAGTTAGAGGGATTTACCACAATAATAGAGTATCCTCGTTTATTTCGGTAGGCACACGGATTAGGCCTGCATTCCAATTTAATCCAAAACTTTCTAGGCGCTAGGGTTGTATGTGTTGTAAGCTATTAGACACTATCTTAAGTTAAATTTGTTTGTAATTCGTGAGCTCAATTAATTTATGTATTTATAAAGTGCACGTTAAATATAACGTGAGAATGTGATTGTAATGTAAACAGTGTTAGTCTATTTTCCCTTCTTTCTTCCCAGGGATGCACCACCAAGATGTGGCGAGGCTCATAGCGGAATCCTTTGCGCGTCGGGAGCGCCACGACATCGAGTTCCTGGTGATTGAGGCGAAGAAGTCCAACTTAGAACCCAAACCCACGGCGCTGATATTCCTGGAGGCCTAGCATCTGCTCTCCCTGCCCTGAGCCTGAGCAGTCGACTCGGCCACTTGGACACACACAACCACCCGCTCGCCTCCACGGCCATCGCGCTGAACAGACGAACGTCTCTATTGGGCCGTGACTGGCTATCCATCGCGCTAAACAGACGCACATCTCTTGGGCCGTGACTGGCTAGCCAACGCGGTGAAACTAGGAATGTATATATTGGTCTGTGACTGACTAAACATCGCGCTGAATAGACGAACGCATCTATTAGGCCGTGACTGGCTAAACATCGCGCTAAACAGACGCACGTCTATATAACAGACGAACGCCTCTATTGGGCCGTGACTGGACAAACATCGCACTAAATAGATGCACGTCTCTTGGGCCGTGACTGGCTAGCTAGGAATGTATATATGTATTGGTCTGTGATTGGCTAAACATCACGCTGAAAAGACGCACGTCTATATTTGGCCGTGATTGATTAGCCATCTCACTTAACAGACGACCATCTCTATTAGACTATGACTGTCTAGCTATCACACTTAACAGACGCACATCTCAATTGGGCCGTGTCTGACCAGCCATTGTGCTGAACAGACGCACGTCTCTATTGGACCGTGACTGTCTGAGAGGAGAGATAGTCATCCATAATCAAAGAATGGGAAGAGAGATTCGGAATGACTATGAAACTTTATAACAAAATTGCATTGATTTTTGCTTGTAATGAAACAATAGAGGGGAAATGTCACACTCATTACTGAAAAACTTTTTCTATCAGTATTTTAAAATATTAATTTCACATTATTTTGAAATTAGTATTGTTTTTATTTCAAGGTAAAAATACTTCTGTTAAGTTATTTGAATAAAATTGCCCATTTTTTCCCCACCAAAAACTATATTATTCAGGAGGTAATTATTAATATGGGCCTAACTTTTTATTAGTAACCATTAGATTTAATTTCAAATATAATTTCCTTAAAATATTATGCCTTCATTCCCTCTCTATTGTTACATTTTAAAATCAAGCTATTTAAGAGATTCTAATCAATTCCGAATGTTTTTCCCAAAGAGGTCGTGCTCTATATGTCTGTTATAGGTGTAAAATAATGTAATAATCGTTCGTCTGGTCTGCTTGTTGTTAAAAAAAAACCTCAGCTGTAAATACGAAACCATGTTGTATATAGGCCATGACTGTTATTTACGTGCTACAAACTAATTTAGTTTTACGTAAATTTAAGTGGCTGATTCAAAGCATGCAAGTTTTATTCGTTTCCTTAGGTTTGAAACACCAACAACAATGGCGGCAGCTGTAGAAGTGTTCTGAGTTTCGCGCAGCATATTGTTGTGGCTCTATATAATGTACAGTACATGGACTGTGTGTCGTAACAGTTTTATAAATGTGTTTGTAAGATGTGTTACCGTTCTTCCGCAACCACTGCAGTATAGCCTTAATATTATGCTGTCATTTGATGGGAGTTCCGAGAGTGCCTAGTTTTCAAACTGTTCAATGTGGCGAGTAACGTGGTTTGTTACATTTCTGCTAGGAATGAACAATATCTTCGGAAATGTGCTCAATATTAATTCATTCCTTTGTTGCGGAAAATATGTGTAGCGGCGATAGTTCTCAGACCTTTTAGCTTAGTCTACATACCCCACAACTCCTTATCATTACTATCTTTAACAGGGCCAGATTTAAGGGAGGGTGACTTTACAAACTCTTTAAATAAATGAAAATATTTTACCTTTTGTACTGAAGATAACAGTCATAGTAAGATATTTTTTCTTAGAGTTCTTATATCAATTATTATTTATTTTTGGCAAAATATTACTTAATAATGGAGCGTGTGGTGAACAAATATTTCGGAATGTGATTTTCAAAAAACATAAAAAAAAACCACCCCCAAGCCATAGAAAATATAGTGGCTACATATATAATTATAAATCTAATTCATTGTTATAACAATATTTCCTTTGTTTAGATAATATCTTTAGCAATGAGCTTTTTACAGTTAATTTTGTAAAGAAAAAATTATCTTAAACGTTGAAAAGAAAAATGTCTATTTAATGTTGGGGCCTTTATAGTCCTAAATTCTGATTCTTTAACTTACATACTTATGATGTTTCAAACTTGTACACACACTATGTAATCAATCGCATGATATAATTTCAACCAATGGGAGATTTGACTCGCTGAAAGAAAATAATATCAACACATTTTTGGGTGACCTGGCGGTCTAGGGGTAAGGTGTCAGACTTCTGTGCTGGCGGCTGGGGTTCAATCCCAGGTCCCGGCACAGATTTATCTGATTACCAAACCCTTCCTTCACCTCTGACAAGACATCTTGTGAATGTGGGGAATGCCAGGCCTCCACCGTGGTTCGGATTCCACGTTAAACTATAGGTCCTCCATTTCATCTCACAATCACCCTACCATTACACATTAGCGTAAGTGCGTATAACCCGAACGGGTAGTAAGACGCGGTGCTAATAATAATAATAATAATAATAACAAATTTTTGTAACCACAGTTATTTTTTTCACATTTTCTTTTAGTTAAAATTGCGACTTACGTTATTCTTTACATTCTATTTTTTTTTTTTTTTTACTTTAACTGAGAGCTGGAAAAGTTTCTATACATNTTAACTTTAACTGAGAGCTGGAAAAGTTTCTATACATACATACGTTTATCTATTCATACACATTTTCATGTGATTGTCAGTGGCGAGTTTTGATAATTTTCAATATCCATGAAATAACACTAATAAATTAGACAAATGTTATCATTATTGACTGTAAAAAAGTTTGTATTTTCTAAAGAATCTCTTCAAAACAAAATCCTACTATAAATGGAAATAAGTTTAGAAAATAATGGCATTTTATTTCACAGCCATTAATTATTTCATCTCAATACGCACCTCAAAGTTCACTTTCATATTTAAGAGTGATTGGTTCATTATAAACACCCAGTATTTTTGCAGTTTTTATAGCAAAACCATTTTTTTGGCCAAAATAAATCAAATATTGCTTTAAATAGACATATAGTGTAATTATCTTAGGTGAGAAACATTCAAATAGCTAAAACGAAAGGTTATCATTAAATTTCTGGACATCCTGGATAGATATTCAAGAGATGTTGAGGTCACCATGTGACGAAACTTAAATTCTGTTTGTAGTGAAGCAATATTTTATTTATTTTGGCTAAAAAAAATTTTGCTATAAAAACTGCAAAAACACTGATTTTTTTTTTTTGTGTCATCTACACCCCCACCTTAAAGTTGATTCAATTCATATGAATGCTCACAAAGTAGAGAAATACAGCTCAGGTATTTGTGCACTTCAAACTAAAACTGTCAAGTCAATCTCTTAAGAATTATGGACTAATGAATACACGGACATGGAGTATGTAGATTATGTTTTATTGTTGATATATAAAATACAAAACTTCACCAAAATTATATTTAAGATATAATTAAACTTATAAGTTTCAAAATTGGTGGTTTTGTTACTGAATTCTCATTTTATTATCATTTGCTTGCCTTAATCAAAATGGTATGTTTTCAAACCCCATTTATAACAACACGCCAATGAACAAATATTTTATTATAAAATTCAAACTAAGAAAATTTACGATAAGGGGTCTGAAAAATTTCGCCATTACTAAAAAATTAACTATACCAGACAAAAAATGTAATCCCAAATCTTAACTTTCTTTGTAAACCTTTAGATCTGCAACTAAATGAGCTATTGTGATAGTTAAATAAATTATATGTGAAATGTTCATAGCCTGTATCAAAGCTATGTCGATATATTCATAAAATTACTTACACTTGTCTGGTATTCTCTTATGAAGCTATAAATTATTTTTCTGTAAAAATGGGTAGCAAATGCCATTTAAAACCCCATTTCTGTATGTTATTCTTAACACTAATCTCATTATTGGTTCTTATTTGATAAACAATACTCCACCCTTTTTTAACATGTCTATTATATACTTATTGTCCTTCAAGGATATTTTATGTATAAGAATAAAACATCATAGCTAATTTAAAATACATTAATCAAACTCAAGGAAACATATTTTATCCAGATTACAATAATGGATCAAAAAGCCAAGCTACCATAGTTGTTAGTTATGGCTATAGCCGAATCTTAATATCATATTCTTTAATTATAATAAGTTTAAATAGTTCTATTCAACTTTTTATAGTAAAAAACATACAACTTACTAAAATGAGATATATCTATTCAATCACTTCAATAGCTCACTGGTGTAAATACAAACCAGTGTTAGCAACTGTAGTTCTTGAAATTACAGTATTCCAACAACACTCTTGAACAAATCAAAGGAGTTTATTTAAAAATATCAAGGTATATAATACAATACTTTTAACAAATATCACTTGAATACTCTTGATAATATTGTGAAACAAATATTCAAATATATACTGTATGTATTTAAGGTAACATTCACAACTGTAGGAAATAAAATTTTACTTCAGTTACTTAGGTTCTTAAACAACATTTAGTTTGGATTAAAATTTTTTTTAAATATATTTTAAATATCTGAAAAGAGAGCAAATGCCTACCTTAGTCATAATGTTACATTTATAGAAAAAAAAAGTTGAAAAAATAAAGAGAAAAAATAAAGAGAAAAAATGAAACAATATCATTTTTGATGCAAAATGGTTCCTTCACGATCATGTTTATAATAAATGAAAAATATTGACGTAACCACTTAAAATGTCATTCCATTAGTAATTTTTCCTAAATTAGTTTCACTACTTTTGTCAAAAGTATGGGGTGAAGTTGAATATTCAAGTCAATTATATTTTAATTGGGGTTCTTTTTTATGGATATAGTTTGACAAACATAGTATAAAAAATAAAATAATATTTGCACCGTTATGTTAGGTCTTTTGTTTAAAGTGGGCATTCAATATCTTTATTTCAATTAAAGACCCCGGTGCAATAACGAGAATGCTTCATTTTAATTTTGGTTTTTTGAGAGTTACAAAAAAATTGTTTATAAAATAACAAGTGTGACTAGACTTAAAAAAATATTATGTTAATCATTATGTAGTATACAAATAAAATAAATTTTTGTCATTCTTCAATTCATACGAGCTATTTTTATAAAAAGATGTTTGTATTCGCTGGAAAAAAAACAAACAAAAATGAAGCTTTCTCGCTATTGCATCGGGGTCTTCAATTAGGTACAGTATTTACTTGATATTTTAAGATATGTTGCTAGACCGATAAATATATATATAATTATATATATATACATTAATTTTATTGTAATTTCCCTGAATATTTTACCATTTGAATGATCAAAAATGAGATGACAATTTTGAATAAATCCAGCTGTGATATATATAAAAGAAAGAATACAACGCTAATAATAACGGGTGTAGATAGATGGTGTAAATTGTTAACTATGGCATTTGTTACTCAACGTAAAACGAGTTTGGCTTACTCTGGGTGTTTGTGAATGAGGAAAGTTACTCTCAGTGATGTATAGGTGTGTGATTTTTATGATTCAAAGATTGATTTTATGAGCTGCTACCACTCTAGAAGGCTGTGCCAAGCTGAGAAAACAAGACAGAGCAATGGCAGTTGGGAGGTTGAAAAAAAACAAAAACAATAGTTGTGTCTGAGATCAGGGCAAGGGAGCACAGAAGATAATGTCTCTCATTATTCACTATTATAGAATCAATACTGATATTTTACAATGACAAAAATAGTTTCTTCTTTTTAAACATTGCTATTTAGAATTTACAAAACACTCTGCTGCCAGTATGGTATATGCAAAAAAAATTTTAAAAATCCTATATTAAAATTAGTTACAAAATGAAGGGGAACCAATTATTTACCTCGAATCCTTTAAAAAATAATAGGATATCCTGGAGTCTTGGCTTGAAAAACTGAACTCGACTCGGTAAAATGTGTGCCAAAGAAACGATGTGTATAAGAAAAAAATAAGCTTAGTATTTTGTGCTTCGAAACATTCCTAAAGTACCCTTCACTGTACAAAAATGTATAACAATAAAGTATATATCTATACATTGTTATTCTACACGTTATACTATTGTAATGCCTTTGTACAAAGTGGGTATGACTACGCCTTTTTAATTGGATGTGTTTTAAATTTAAAAATATAAATTTTCACAGAAAATATAAATAACACATTAAAATACATTCAAATGACACCCATTTTAAGGTTGGAAAAAAATCATAATTAATTTATGATATAAATATGTTTTGGGATAGTCATATCAATAATAAAAAAACATAATAATGTCAAAAAATATTTAAATTAAAATGGTGAAATCTCCCATAACAGACCCCTTTGAATAGTGGATTCTTTTTTATAACAGACAGTTTAAATCTCCCTGGCAAAATAACAGACTCTTCAGTGAAACAACTTCCCAATAACGGATGCAAACACGGCTAAAGATGCATATTTATGCATACAAATCTCTAAACAGCAGACAAAAATTTAAAATATCAGTTCGTATGCAGTATTTTACTGTTATACTGCCAGGAATTCCGCTGTCTTGCATGAAGTGTGAGCAGTCCTACCCTCCTCCTGTCTGTTCAGCGTTAGGAATTGTTTTCTGAAAGGCCTTTTTCCCTACCAGAAATATATTATATAGTAGGATATTGGTAGGAAAAAAGACCTTTCAGAAAGCAATTCCTACCGTGAATGGAGTATATGTAGTAATGACTATGGTACTTCAAGGTCGTACCTCCCTCGCTTTCACTGGGGGTTGTTTCATCAATTAAGTCTGTTTTCATGCACACAAATAGATCTACTGTTCACATTTCATTTTATTTCTGTATTGTTATGTGTATTGTGCAACTTGTACAGTTAGCTACATACACTATTTATTCATGTGTAACAATTATCAAGCATACAATACTACACAATGCAGTAATTGAATTGTTATAGTTAAAATAGCCAAAATATAGGTTCATAAAGGTTAAACTGTGCTAAAGCACCATGATTTTTAACATATATAATTTTATTTTTTTCTAAATAGCAGAAACTTCTTAATAACAAACTTATTTTAATCCTGAAAGGTGTCCGCTATTGAGGGATTTCACTGTAGTGAGATATATTATTCAGGTTGATGATTACAGTCTACACAAATTACACATATGTAATAATAATTAGAGAAACAACATGTGTATGGGCATGATCTAATAAAAATTATAGACAACAGGGGTTTGGGCAGTGGCGGCTCGTGACTTTTTTTCATGGGAGGGCACAAAATTGAAAACTAATAATAATTAATAAAAATATAAACTCACCTCTTATTTATTATATTTTGTAATGGAAGTCCATCCTCCTTTCTTTTATATTTGAGAATACCTCAATAACTTTGTTGTCGAAATCAGAAATTGAATTAATAAATTTCTTTTCGACTGATAGAACTGCTAAAGCATTTAGTCTGTCTTCCGTCATTGTACTCCTCAAGAAAGTCTTAATCCGTTTTAAGGTAGAAAAACACCTTTCACATTCACTTGTTGACATTGGTGTAGTACAAATAATGTCCAATAGTTTGAAACTTTCAGATAAAATCTCACGCAGGTTATTTTGTGAAATAAACACTAATAAAGATAGCACACCCTCAACTTCGCACATATCATCACGACTGTAAATTACATTCAATTCACTCTTTAATTTTATAGCGTTTAACATGGAATAGGATGCAACAGTTTCGTTAAACACATTTTGAGGAAAAGATTGTTGATAGTTTTTAAAAAAAAATGAATTGAATAATTTTGCTGCACTTAGGTGACTTTTAAAATCAAATCTATCCTTAATTTGGGTTAGAATAGTGTCACAAACTTCTTTTGCAGCAGTATTTCTACTATCTCCATCGTTGGATGAAGTTTTCTTTCTTTTTTCTTTGGGTTCTTCAACCTCGTCGGTACCATTTCTAATTTTTTTAATTTGTATCTCAAATTGTTCTATAGCTTTCTCCAAATATAAGCTATCAATGCCACGCATTTGAGTTTGATTAAAAAAAATGTCCACGTGTGGCATAATTAAATGAAATTGTTTCAGCCAATACATGAATTCTGAACTATTTAAGTGGTTCAGTAGGCCATTTGCTTCATTTAGGGTTTTCGAATCTACCTCATCAGAGTCTATGATTTTTTCTAAGCATTCCTTAAATGAGTCTTTGTAGTCAAATAAAGTATTGACTGTTCTGCTTTTAAAATTCCAGCGAGTTGGAACCGCTCGTGGTAACCTTTTCTTAACAATTTCGTCAAGGAACGCTGTTCTTTTAGGTGAACGGGAAAAAAATGAAGAGAACGCTTGTAAATTAGCGAAAAAGATCTTCACTTTTTTGTTACATTGCGCTCCTCGTTCCATAATTAGGTTAAATTGATGTGCATAGCAATGTACAAAATAGCCATTTGGATATATTTGTTTTATTAATGATTGAACACCATTATTTTTTCCACTCATAACGGCTGCACCATCATAACTTTGTGCAATTAATTTGTGTGATGGAATATTTAATTTAGTTTGAAGTTCTTCTAGTATGACTTTGGATAAAATTTGTGCTGTATATCCAGATGGTTTAATAAAAGACCAAAATCGTTCACAAATTTGCCCATCAAAAACGTATCTAATTATAATTACCATTTGTTGTTGATTGGAAAAATCAGTAGTTTCATCAGCTTCGACTGCAATAAAATTTGCTGAATTTATCTGGGTCTTTACTTCAGTTTGATAAACTTGAAACATTGAATCCAAAAGTTCATTTTGGATGGTTTTGGAGGTACCTTTAAATACATTTGATTCTTTCAAATGCAATGCAAGAGCAGAATCTAGCTCGGCTGCAAAATCAATTAAACCTAAGTAAATACCACGATTATCAGAAGTAACCCTCTCATCATGACCACGTAAAGCTAATTCAAAAGCCCCACAGAATTTAATACACATTATTAAGCGACGTAGAATGTATCTGTTGTTGTCAACGTTTTCATTGTGATTTTGTTTTTGTTGAACATACGCACTACTTAATTGCTCCCGAATATCTATTTTTCCCAACACATTGTAGTCCACTGCTGCATTTAAATGATTTAATGATAGCTCATGCTTCTTAGCTCTTTCTGATAAATGTTTTAAATCAGAAAAACCACCTTTAATCCATGTAGAAGATTCTTCCTTTGAAAGCAAACAAAAGAAACAAAATAATTTGTTAGTCACTTCACACCCGCACATCCACTTATATTTATCATAAATGTTTTTATTAAAATGTCTATGATAGGTACGTGATTTATTCGAGGAAGAACAGTCTATATTTAAAATTGGCATCGGCCTGCCTTTATTCTTAATTAAAAGCTTTTCATCAAAACTAATGTTATTATGAATAATGTACTGCACAGAATTAATTTCGGAATTCATTTTTTAAACACTTGAACCGTTGAACGAAGAACTAGAATAAATTAGTCAACAGTTATAGACATTCGCGCGCGATTGACTAGTGACATAGCACTTTGGTTAACTGTTCTTCAGTGATGGACTGAAAATGTGAAGCTTGACCTTGAACGGACTGACAAGTATTCCGCTACTTTACAGTGGATGGGGATGCGAGCAGCTAGAGAAAAAATGTGTCCTTTCTACGGCCAGTATTACACTATCCTATTTTTCTTCGATCAAAGACATAACACATTTCTTTGATCAAATATAATTTATGATAAAATATTTGATGCCGTCTTTGATAAAAGATGTGTTATCACACATCACATGTCTTTCAAAGTTTCTACAATTACAGTATTGTGTTATTTCTAAAATGAGCTATAAACATTTACGTCCATCACCCACACACCCGCTTAATCAATTTGTACAAAAATATTGTCCAATCTTCCCTCTCTTTTCTCTTAGTAATTTTTAAGCATTTAAACAAATTACAAAGCTATCCATTGACTAAGCGACACCAAGTTTTTCTAAATCATTAAAGTGATTATGTTATTAGCCTATTTTTTTAATTCTTAATATTGAATTTTATATTTAGGTGCTATTTTTTATTTATAAATAATTATTAAATATTTAATTTGAACTATTACATTTTTAAACACTAAAAATACATTTTGTTGAAAAGTGCCCCTAGGATATTTGCGCCCTAAATTCATTTCTATTATTAACTGTCTCTCGCACCCAGGTTAATCTTTCAGTTGCCATTTTCTTTGATAAAAGCCTAGAGTATGTTCTATAGCGTAAATCTTTGAACAATTATTTCCTTTGATAAAAGATATTGGACGATTTGTTAAAGTTTCATAACATTTCTTTAACAAAGAAATGTGACCGTGTAATACCACTCTCCCAGCGAGCCCTTGCCCTTCAGTGACGTGGATCTCCTACTCAAGACAAGACACCTCTATCTCCAAGCTTCTACTCGCAGGGGAACACTCAAATATTGCCCCACTTGAGAGTTGCGCAGACTGTTCTGAGCATCCCGTCCCTTCCCTCTCCTTCCTCTTGACCACCATGACTTGGGGAACATTCACTACTTTGCCCCGATCGGGAAGCTAGTTGCTTCGTTTGAAGGTTTTCGCTCAGGAATTTTAAATGTCATAATTATTTTAAGAAAAACTAGAAAAAACGTTTATTTAATTCAAATATTCCCCTTGTTTATATAGCTTAAATATTATTATTATAGCTTATAATTGTTTGTATGAATAACTTGGTGTTTAGGTGGGAGGGCACGTTCCCTTGTGCCCTTTAGGACGAGCCGCCACTGGGTTTGGGCATGATCTGATAAAAAATTAGATTGGCAATAGCATTGTGGGGCATGATCTAATAAAAGGTAGATCAACAACAGAGTTTCAGGTGTGGTATAATAAAAAGTAGATCAACAACAGAGTTGTGAGTGTGATGTAATAAAAATTAGATCAACAGGGTTTTGGGCATGATCTGATAAAAAGTAGATCGACAACAGGGTGTGAGAGTGATCTGATAAAAAGTAGATCGATAACAGGGTTTTGGATGTGATCTGATAAAAAGTAGATTGACAACAGGGTTTTGGGCATGATCTGATAAAAAGTAGATCGACAACAGGGTTTTGGATGTGATCTGATAAAAAGTAGATTGACAACAGGGTGTGAGAGTGATCTGATAAAAAGTAGATTGACAACAGGGTTTGGGTGGGATCTGGTAAAAAAGTAGATCGACAACAGGGGTTTGGGTTTGATTTTATTTAAAATAATCGAGACATGAGCAATGTGTTCTTTTTTTTCTTGGCATTATGATTACCGTCATCCAGGGCTACTTAAGCCGTTGCGGTAGCTAAAGCCATTTTTCTGGGTTAATTTCGGACAATGATTTTGGCAACACTGTTTTGAGTTTGAATTTTACTTTTCATTCCATCAGTTCCATATTTTGGTGAGGTTTTGGACTACATTTTTTAATACTTTGTGTGTTTTGAAGGTAAGTTTATATACCTTTATTTATATTTAGGATAATTTCATCTAAAATTTATATATTTCATAACTTTACAGTATTTTTACAGTTGATTTACTTCATATGTTATTTTTCAATTATTATGTTTTCTATATTTTAAAATTGGTTGTTGTTTCCTGTACGGGGTAACAAAGGTCACCAAACATGAGTGGCCTTTGTTACCCTTTACTAACAACACCATATTATATGAAATTAAAAACATACAACTAACAAGCTTTTTCTCTCTTTTTTAGGGGAAAAATGCCTCAAAAATACCAAAGGCCCATTGGGGCTCGAACCTATAAAGATTATGCAGATGAAGTAAAAGAAGCAGTAGAGGTGATAAATGGCTTATCATTACGGAAGGCTGCCGAAACATTTGGGATTTCAAGGTATGCACTTACTACTGCAGCAGTAAAAGGAAAAAGAAAAAAGTTTGAAAGGCCTTTTTTTTTAGGTATATTGAAAAGAGAGAGAGAAAAAAGGGAATGTGTGTGATTGGCTGGAGATTGGGGATTCCCGCTAACAGTCTTGGATATTAGGTTAATCGTCAAAGGATATCTTGATCGAAGGGGACGGACTGAACCGAGATTCAAAGGAAATATCTCTGGTCTAGATTTTGTTGAATCATCAATAAAGAGACACAGTGAGATTCTTTCCAATAGGTTGTGCCAGAATGTTAAAATGAGTAGAGCGACTATCAATGAAGAAACTATAAACAGCTATTTTGATGAGCTTGCATTGACGGTTAAGGACGGAGACCCAGCTAAACTACGCCGAGAGAAATATTACTGATCATCCTGTCCTAAAAAAGGTTGTAATAAGAAGAGGCACACATCATTCTGAACGCATAATCGATTTTTCAAGTCAAGCACGTCCGTTATGTTTTCAGGAAAGGCCAATGGAACCCTACTTTCTCCTTAAGGAAAGAAGTATTTATCATTCAGGGAATGAAAGTGGCCCCAAGGGTGCTGACTATAATAGGTCAAAGAGGGGTGGCTTACCTTCAAAATTTTTGAGGACTGGTTTGAGAAGAGAGCATTGCCATTCTTCAATAAGTTCGACAAATATGCTAATAAGGTGTTGATAAGGGACAACCTTTCAAGCCACATTTCACCACATACTATTGACAAATGAAAGCGTAACAACATCAAGTTTGTGCTACTCCTCCGGAACAGTATGCACTATAGTTAACCTTTAGATTTGACTTTTTTCAGGCCCGTAAGAGATAAAGTGGCATGAGACACTTAATGACTGGAAAAATAAAAATTGTGGCACTGTGCCTAAAAACAGGTTTCCTAGAGTCTTAAAAAAGTGTATTGTTAATTTAGGAGAAGAAAACATCAAAAACAAGTTGAAGAGTGGCTTCAGAGCAGCAGGGATTGTGTCTTTGGATCGACACTAAGTAATGAAGAGGCTTCCTGATGATCGTAAAAAAAAAATCTGATGATCTTGATTCTACTAACAACTAGGTTCACTCATTCGAAACCTATCTGCAGGAGAGTAGAAAGTATGAGGCAGAACCTGTGAAAAGCAGAAAAAGAAAATTAAATGTTCCAGCTGGAAAGTGTATTGAAGGACTTTAAGTTTTGGAAGCCGAGGCCTGTAACGTCGATCCTCATACAAGCACTTCCAAAGGCCCTGAAGACAGTAATTTGAAAAAGCCTGCTTTAAAAAGAACTAGAAAAGATTATTCAGATTCAAATGAAGATGATGACGGCGACTTTTCAGTGCAAGATTCAGATTCAGACCTTATATTAAGTATTTCAATGATGTAGAGTTTGAGGTAGAATCTGTTACAGAAAAAAACGCCTAATAAGCCAAAGAAAACATCAGTTCAAATAAAGGATCTCAAACCGGATGTATATGTCATTGTCGAACATATCTTCAATGAAAACACACAAAAATAAGTTACAAAACAGTTATATGCCATTTGTACATGACACTGAACCCAAGGAAGATAAAGTAAAGGTAAAAAAATTCGTAAATGCTCTAAATCAAAGGTAAATAATTGTGTGGTCCCAATTGTGGATGATGAGATAGATGTGAATTTTGCAGACATTGTCACTACTGTACAGCCTGTAACAATCAATAGAGGACGCCATACTTTTCCATTTGAACTTGTAACTAAACTTCAATCAGTACATGTCAAATTAAACATCTTGAACTTTTTTAGTGTAACTTAAACATACAAAACAATAATATTTTTTTTACTTTTTACAGTTTTATTTTAACTAATAAATGTCTTGAACAGTATTTGTACATTTATTTCAGCCCTTTATATTAATTTTGCTATCCCATCACCAACTAACATAAGCCAAACATTGAATTCTTAGTGCTGGCTTTGGTTACCCGTATCAAGGGGTAACTTAAGCCATCATGTTTTGTTTTTTTTGTCTTTAACATACATGTCTTATGAAACTTTCATACATATAAACATAGAGTATAATTGTAGGTCCGAGTTTTACAACAATTAGTTAATCTCTAAAGTAAATCATCTTGAATTGGCCTATGTCTCAAATTGAAAAGTGGCCTAAGTAGCCCCGAATGATGGTACATTAAATACAGGTTTAGAGAAAATCAATAGCATTACTATTAAAGTGTAAAATGTAAAACAGTTACAGTTTGTGAGTAATGTAAACCCATCCTTTACATAATATACTGTAGCCTATCAGTACACTTAAAACAAAAGATGTCAAATTATTGTGGTTATCTTGAAAGCATAAACTTAATTGATCATTTATTAATTTTAGTGAAAATTTTTAAGACATGATAGCAAACTATTTAACATAGTTGTGACCTGCCTTGTCATTTGAGAAACCATAAAGAGTTTAAATAAAGAATAATTGATTGTGTCAAGAAAGTACAAAAACCGGTAACTAAGCTGTTTCTGTCAAACCATTGCAAAAAAGATGATTTGTTATGACATACATTTAAAAAAACTTGCACTAGAATACCAATAGTCATTAACACCTTATAGAGTTACAATTTTGTCTATTAAAAGAGAAATAATAAATTAAACAACCATTGAAGGACTTTTTTTTAAGCTCAGGGCATGTGGTTCTTTTAAATCAATCAAAGAAAACAAAGCAATTCAATCTTTCATCGTAATATGTATTGGTAAATTAAAACATCAACCCGTGGTGTACTCCCGTACTTCTATACACAATACTATCCCTAGTATGAAAACCTGTTCCATTCAAACTTAGAAACTCGACTGCCCGTCTGGGGCAGTGAACCTTTGATGCTCCACGCCTGCAACGTCATATAGGCACAGTGCCATCTGGTGGCGAGTGCCGTGTTCTCCAGCTATCACGTGCATGGTACACAGTGCAGAGCATTAAAGAAAAGATAAGACTTATAAGTTGATTTTATATTATTAATTGATTATGATTTGCTCCAGTCAACATGAATTGAGAAGGCATGAGTTCATACCCAACTTAAATAATTGCACTTGCATCTCCCTCCAACCACCACATCACAAAAGAGAATGTAATTCATTTAATGCAGCTTTGTTTTATGTAGTTGCATAAACGTTACTGTACTGATTATGTAAAATACATTACATATAAGCTAGATTTAGTTTTTAATACATAATTATAAATGAAAAGCCCTGTATAATATGTTTGAATAAAAAATAATATGTAAGATAAATGTGAAGAAAATAAGATTGCTAAAATCATTCTATTATTTTTCTAGACATATATTTAGGATGTTGGTTGTCAATACAGTGGATAATACGAACTCTGGACCATCAAGAATATTATCTTTCAAATTTTAATATTCAAATGTGATATCATATTGGAGGTCAGTTAACGAATGTAATGATTCCTTGTAAAACACATTATAAAACTATTATCATATTTATTTAATGAAACAAACCAATAATTATGTGTTAAGTAAACCCAACTAAATTTTAATTGATTAGGTAAGTTATATTTCTCAATATTCCATATTTAATACTTAAAACAATGGCCTTTTTTAAATTTTTGTTTGAATTTATAAGGTGGCCAGAATAATGTCAACCTTGAAGTAGTTTTTCCTAATAAATATTTTTGATAACGAATAAGAATTTATACAAGTTTATTGAATATTTATGTGATATATTTGTATATTTAAAGCGCTACAGCTTTGAAATAGTTTTTACTTCACAACCATAGGTAAAATGTTTTATAAATGTTTGTTGTTGGCCTACCTAAGTTTTAAATAGTTTTTCTTTTGGATGTAAAATATCAAATGTTTTGTCATTTTCTGCAGTTATAAAAAATTAAATGGGACAATGTCGAATGAATATTTTTGTACAATTTTGAAAACTACTTACTGTATTGGAACCAAACCTCTGTTTTATTGGGTGAATTTCCACTTCAAGTATTTTAACTTCATCCTTACCGAATAAACATATTTCATTATATCAATACACCCAACTTAATATGAACATGTATATGGAAACTATCCCTGTATTGAAAGCACATTTTGAAGCAATCTTCTTTTCTTCCAAAAGTCAATGTTAAATAGTATATTATCTCTTTTTGTTACTATGCATTTAATATTTCTATTTTATTGTTGATGTACAGTGTATATATATTATATATATATAAGTAGCATTGTATAGTATTTATTATTATTATAAAATATGCAGCATAAGTGTTATACAACTCATTTTCTTGTTACGAAATGAAGTATCGTGTCGTTAAAAGAAATATTGTGCTCTGAAATTTACAAACATCTGTATCGCTAGAACATATGTCATTACAGTCTAATATTGTTGTTGTTGCTGTTATCAAAGTTTGAGTGAGTGCCAAAAATAACTTTTAAATCAAAGAATTTCTAAGAACAAAGAAAAAATTAAAATAAGTATGGGGAAAACCAAATGCTAACTAAAGTTAAAAGGATTGTACACAAGTTGTGTTTATCTTTCGAGTTAAGCTATCTTTACTCTTATTTGGGTTAATGCTTAAAGATGGGAAAATTTAGGTAATACTACGATTTTTTTTTTTATAGTTTAAGCTATTTTTATTGGGCAAAGCAATAAAGTTTGTGACACATAATTCAAATAAAAATTGTTGTAACTTGTAGAATAGGTACCTACTTTGAATTTGCTAACTAACATTCTAAAATATATATATATATATATGCTTTTATTGTTGAATTGCAAATCCTGTCATGAAAAAATTGTAGTGTGCATTAGTTGCATTGTTATTTACTATAATTATTATTAGAGATACTTAAGAATATGTTGTTAATAAATTTTTTTAAAAATTGCAAAATTATGTGAAGATCATAAATACACTGCAATATTTAATTATCATTAGATTAATTTAATTAGAATAGGTAACACATACAGACTAACTAAAATATTGCCTTTTGAAGCATATGCATGCCTACTATATTGTTTATGAATATTTCGCTTTAAAATATGTAAACATGGAGGCATTTTGTAATTCAAGAATATATTTCATTATGATTTAGAGCCCTCACACACGGGGCCAACATGGCCGCGCCACCGAAGATTCTGGTGGCACTTCTATTGGTGGTGTGACCATTTTTTTATACACTCATTCTCATAGTCGTCAAAAGCGGCGAACTAGAAAGTTTTGGGTTCACCCACTTTTGCAAGACCGATCTATGAAATGTGTATTTTGTACTCTATTTAATGATGTTCCACATAATCCCGGCAAATTTTTTTGTTTTCTATGCATGAGCATTACATCTTTTGATAAGTTACTGGAGTTTTTAAGAAATAATCTAACTGAACACAAACATAAGATACAGTATTTATCAGTGTCAAAATCTAATTTCTTAGCTTCGATATTTATTTTTTATAACCAAAAACAAACATCCACAAACACTTTTATACTTTTCAACAACAATACGCTTCTATCCGCACAGAAAGTAGCACCTCGTGTGAAGAGCTGCGTTTGAATGAATGTAAACACATGGTGGCGCTACCAGCATGGTCGCTTGAAAAATCGCCTTGTCTGCCTCCAGTAATTCTGGCCGCGCCACCACCATGTCGGAAAGGTTACACTTGACTTAATGTAAAGACATGATGGCCCCGTGTGAAAGGGCTCTTATTTGATTTACTCTGGAGGGTAGATTAAATACTTAAAATAAACATGTTTGATTTTTCTATCAGTAAATTTACACTTAAACAAATATTTGAAGCGTGGCTACTTGACTTTATGCACTAATCACCTCACAAGCTGAAGTACCCAGATTTTCTTCATTACTGTATCAAAGTAGTTAAACTTATTTGCTACTTGAGCACATTGTTTTTGCAGCAATGAACTTATTAAGTTAATATTAACATAAAATTAAATTTACATAATTTGATTTAAAGTATCTAAAGTACAGTGCACACAAGTTTTGATTTGTTTTTGAAATGTTTGATTTTGTTCTTCTTAATAGAAATATAAGCTAACTATAGATGGGAGATATGAACACAAACCTAACCTTTTTTTTAAGTATTAGAAAGTGATTTTGATATCAAGAATTGAGCTATTTTGTATGTCTAGCAAATTTACTCACATTTTTGACGCCAAATAGCCGTTATCAATAAAGGGATTATATAATATACGTTCTTTATTAAAACTAACAGTTTGCAAACTTTCTGGCAGTAGTTCGCATATAGTGTAACCAACTAACCACTATTCTTGGTTGGAGGGATGTCAAGTGAGAGCTAGGAAAAGTTACTATGTATTAATTTGCCAAATCATATGATCTGCAAGAGCACGTGTTCAGTTGTTACTTTTGGCAGCCTAAACGTTCACTACAAACAATTTTTTTTTTTTCTTCTTGAACTGTTTTTACATAATTGAAACACAAACTTATGAAATTAATCATTTGGATGTTTCTTTTTTTGTGGAAGCAGTGTCTTTGGTTCACTTAAAAATGCTTTTCAAATTAGAGTTACTAAAATGTTGTGTTCTTTTCATAAATTAAGATGGCAGACCAACTGAAACAAGAGTGGTTGATGAGCTCACACAGACTGTCTTTAGTAGAGCTCATGCGCTGTTTAAAAAAAAAAGTTTTATTGCTAAACGAATACCATATTTTATATTGCTCTTTCTCAAACCATAAAACATTTATTTATTTTGGTGGCCAATTAGGCCTTTAACAAGATAAAAGTGTAAATATAGGATAATATGTTTTAATTTATTATTTCATCTAATATAATATATTTTGTTGGCACAATCACAAAACAAAAAACACAATACATTTATTAATATATTTTGTTCATTCGATGAGTTACGAAAATATAAATTACTCTGTAATCCTTAAGGAAGTATTATGAGAATTGTTTGATAACACTTTTTACTGATAATATAGTATTACTAAGCAAATAATTATTTCTGAGTAGGTTAATATTACTCACTTTAAACCAAATTTTAAAGGAACCAAACCTTCTGATAGCTGTCACCACCTCTACTACCGTAGATAGGGTATATTTATATAATATAAATACACCCGAATTCATTGAAATAAACCCTTTTGGACTATGCATTGTAGTCGCTAATTTACTATAATCTAAAAGTGAAATTTATCTTAAATTGTTTGTTACCTACACTTCATTTTTAGCTAATTTCCATTTAGAAACGATAGAAATAATTTAAAGAACCATCAGCTTTAAAAATCTTCTTAATATAATTTGATCGCTTTACATAGTTTTAGTCCCAGGTTCCTCCAACCTGCAACAAAACTTGATACAATATTATATTTATAACTCAAAAGGTAATAAAAATGTTTATCACCCTATCAATGATTATACTACTAACTTTAGGTAATACATTATAATGTGAACAAGTTGAAACACAAATCTTCATCTTAATATATAAAGTGGCTGTCCAAATAATTTATTTTCTTACTTTATCCAAACCAAACTTTCTATTACACAGTTCTATCTTTAAATAACTCGATACCTGTTTTGGTGGCCGCATGGTTAGGGCCGGGGTTGCCAAACGTTTTTGTAAAGGGCCAAATAGTAAATATTCTAGGCTCTAAGGGCCAACAGGCAAACTCGAGGATATTAAATGTAGATACTTGTAGGTCTAATTATATAACAAGGGAAAAGAGACGAAAAAAAATAGTTTTCACAAATGTATTGAATAAAATATAATAATAATAAAGTATACTACAAGTTGTTTGAAATACAGCTCTACTAATGAAAAGAATGGAATTTCATTTTTTGAGATGACATCTAACCAAATTGGGGTTCAAAGTTAGAACTCTTTATCATCAAAATTGATTGCAAATGTTCATCTGTTAATGCTGAGCTGTATTGAGACTTAACATGATTTGTGACTCAATCAACACCAATTGTCATCAAAATGACTTTACCGCTGTATAAGTTCAATACATGAGCATGGTTTTGCCTTGTAGCTTGAAGTTGAATTGATTAAGCCAAGCCATTTAATGTTCGATAATAGTGGTTGAAGGCGGTTTTTCTCATCGAGAAAAATTTCAATCTCTTTTCAAAGTTCAAAAAATCTCGACTTTACCACTAATGAGCCATCGAATTGCTGTATGGTAGGACAATTAAGAATATTCAGCTTCCATTTCTGACAAAAAATCATGGAACTGACGATAGTTAAGTCTACAAGAACAAATGAAGTTTGCCATTGACACAACTAGTTCAAGAAAACATGATAGATTTGAATATTTACCACAAAGTACCTGCTTATGAATAATACAATGAATAACCATAGGCTTTGAACAGCTTGCATTTTCACAAGCCTTGTAAATGTTTCCAACTAAACCTTTTTCTGATCCACACATATTTTACTACCATCAGTTGTAACACATTTTAGCTGACTCCACTTCAACGTTTTCTCAACTTCCTTGAAAATATTTTCACTTGTAGCTATTCATACTATTCATAGAAGCTTATTCTTCAGTCAGTTCAAACTCAGCATTGATTCCTTGAATAAGCAGCAGCAACTAAGCAATATCAGTAACGTTTCTCGACTCATCAGGAGCCAAGGAAAACCACTCAAAATTAATTGCCTTGTTATTTAAATGGCTATTGATGTTGCTTCCTATGTCCTCACTGCTTCGAGCAACTGTTCTCGCCGAAGTGCTGCGAGAGATTTAAATAAATCAATTCTTTTTGAACTCATTTCTTTAGCTGCTACAGTCAAGCAAGATTTAATTAATTCACCATCAGTAAATGATTTCCTTCCTTGGCTAACAAATGATCTACTAGTAAATTTACTTTAGTTGCAGCCTCATTTTTCATTTTCATCAAGAAATTGCATTGTGATGAAATATTCCATTTTAAAGTTTCTAATTTTTCTGACCATTGCTTTCTTGTGAGTTGGGAATTTTGTGTCAAATACTTTGTCATCTAATTCGGTAACAAAATAATTCACACTCCACTCTGCCTTAAAAACATGACATTCAAAGTTCAATTCTTTCTTCTTTTCTGGTTTTGACAGTGACACGATTGATATGCAAGGGTAATAAAACAAGAACAAAATGTTGCAGAACAATGATACATGTGGCCCTGGTAATGATGCCATATTATAACTGTGTGACGTGACAGTGTAGGCCACCTAGTAGTGTGTGAATGCGAAGCTGTAGGAGTGTCACGTACGGTCCTTCTCGACTCGACCCATTCTTAGCTTGCGGTCTGTAGTTTGCCGACCCCTGATCTAAGGCCCCGCTCTCGTGTTAGACTAGGCTGCCGATGACAGGAAAATCAGGGTTTGAATCCAGATGTTTTTTTAACAATGGTTTTACACTCTCTCTCCACACAAATGCGGGTACACTTATTCAAAAGTTCAACCTTTTGCATTCATAACTCATCAGCTTATTTAGTATGTTTGTGTACAACCTGAATAGGTAGTAAAAAACTCTGTTTACCATTTCACTTTTCATTGATTGTTGCCAACTTAGCTTTTCTCATGCTAAATCAAAACATTTTCTGAGCCTGGCAATTAAAATTACCAAAAAAGTCTCATAGATTAGCAATTTCCAGTAGCGGATTTAGGCTTAGGCCCGTGAGGCTCGGGCCTAGGGTGGCAAATTTTGAGGGGCGCCAAAATTTTTAAGATGGCTAAATTAATCAGATAAAAATAATTTATATTTTAATTACAAGCAATTTATTATTAATTCTATATTTAATTGTTATGTTAAAAAAAAAATGTTTAATTTATACCTGAATTAGATTTCTTATTATTATTGTTATTATTTTCATTATTTTATACACACACACACATATATGTATATATATGTATATATATATATATATATGTATATATATATATGTTTATATATATGTATATATATAT
>CABEEJ010006199.1:11635-35384 GCA_901482245.1 Timema douglasi | reverse complement strand
GGGGGGGTAGAGAAAGAGTCAATAGCCTCTTGTGTTACGCATGATACGACACGCTCCGGGATGATTTGTGCGTCAGTGACGCGGCCTGCCGACATTCCAGGGGGGGAGACACGCACCAGGTGTTTAGCTGGTGGCTAGCCCTCTCAGGGGAAGATTTCAATGCCCTGCAGAGGGTTGGTGTCACGCCGGGACACAGTAGACATGTAGTCAACGGGTATTTAAAAACGTGGTTTGACAACAATAATCCAAACAAGTTTTGGAACTTGGGTGGTTCATACATAGAGTTGCCCTAAGTTACATACTAAATTTCCTATCTCCTCTGAGTTGAGTTGAGTTGAGCTCGCAATGCCATGTTGGAAAAATAGTGGTGAAAAACGTTTCATTTTAATATGTTAATAATATCTCACTTGCGATAAAGATCCTACAGTAAAATATGTTCTTTAAAAAGGTTAAAATTTGCTTTAATCCCGACAGTAAAGGTATTATTCATTTTTCACGTAAACCAAACAGTTTTTGTGACGAAACTTTGTTACGTAGTTGTACTGTTAACTGAATGTACAGTACATAAATATTTTTTAATACTTAATAATTTAGATTTATTTACATTTTATTAATAGAATCAGTCTTTACTAAGTTGTAATTAGCCTTAAATCACAAATAAATAAATAGTTAAGGTTTATAATATATTTATGAAACAAATCACCACAACATAAACCTAACATTAAATATTCTAATTGATAAAAATATAAATCAATTGAAAGAGGAAAAATAAGACAAAAAGTTAAGTTATTGATATAAATTATAAAGATAATTTAATTAAGTTTATGGCAAGTAAACTTAGTTATATTATCTTTATAATTTATATCAATAACTTATTTTTTTGTCTTATTTTTGCTCTTTCAATTGATTTCTATTTTTATCAATTAGAATAATGCTGTAGTGTTAATACTAACTCTCAGCGATTTTAACTACAGTTTAATGTTCATAAAAAGAGCCAAAGCTGATAGATAGAAAAGTTACTGGATTTACTTTTACGTATTCATACGTCAAGTCATGTGATATGCAGCCTAATTAATTTTTGTATTTGTATGATCAACATGTATACATACCTACTCCTACCGTTCCTTGGCGGGATATGCAAGAAACTGTGTATGTAGCCCAAAAAACTTCACATTGACCTATTGGATTCCCTTTCAAACCGCACTCCTTCAGCACCCGTTCATTACTGATTGTCCATACGAGTTTTCTCACATACATTTCTTAGACATCTCATTCTAACAGCATTCAACTTGCTCTTTTATTTCTTCTGACAAACCCACGCTTCACACCCATAAAACAATGTTGGCGTCAACATACTTTTATATTCTGCCATCTTGGCCTTCTTCAATATTACTTCAATCTTTGCAAAAGTCCACATACATCCAACTACTCTCCAAGATGCATTCACACGTCTGTAGATTTCACCCTCGATTCTTACATTTCTATAAAACATCATCAATACCTATAAAATAACTTTAACAGGATTGTAAAATATTATAACTGTTAACATCCTCCACAAAATTTTCCATTTTATAAAAGTTGCCTCCTACCAAAATACTACTTTATACAGGCTCAATATACAAGATGAAGAGGCTGAATTTTAAGGAACTACCCCAGTGATATTGGTTATATACTTTCCCTTGTTACAAGTATAGTGTGATATGACATCGGTGGTAAGAATATTTGTTTAAAATGAATAATATACGTATATAATTGGAATTATAGAATTTTAATAATGTTTAAAACAATTTTTTGACTAATTATCATTTACTGTTATGCATTTTTAGTTTATAACATATTTATAAAATAACTTAATTACAAATAAAAAATGTTTAAATTGATTTAATTTTTAAATAATAAAATATGTATGCATCAAAGAGCGTCAATAAACTGTTAAACATTATTTTCTTCATTTTTTTTATAATTGACTATTATAGACAGCTTTTACAAAAAGAAAAAAAGAATGAACATACAAATAAGGCTATTTTACCTGAAAAACATACACAAATGTGCATTTTCTCAAAAATTGTTCTAGAAATTTTGATTAGCATACATTTTACTCATTTATAAAAAAACAAAAAGGAAGGGAAAATCATTAGGTTCTCCAAAAATATTGCATTTATACATTTTTATTTTCACTTTACGTAAGTCTAAATACTTGAATCAGTCGTTTCATGTTTGTCTGAGCTAAGAGCCTTTGGTTCGACTATCGGCAGAGACGAACAATCATTGGTTATATTGGGGATTTCTCCTTCCACACTGATTAATTTGCAGCTGATGTACTGGGTGTTGTGTATGCTCTAAAATTAAATTAGTTTGTAAGTCGTGTTCTAATATAATCAATTGGTTTACAAATCACATGTTAAAGAACCTCAATTAAAACACAAACAAGTACATGCCGTTGAACTGGCAACTGAACTGTTTGGCGACCACGCCTGTCTTTTTTTTTATTATTTGCTCCACGTCCGGCATACCCGCATTTAATTAAAATAATAATATAAGGGCGATTAAGGTAGAACTTAGAAGAAAGAAAAATTCACATTTTTGCCGTGGGAGAGTGGAAAATTATTAAGAAAAACACAGCTTCAGTAAACCTGACCGGGATTCGAAAATAGATCTGCCCATAATTATTTATACTAGATTGACATTTAGTCCTCGTGCCAACATATACGGGTGCCTTGTTTCTTATTTGAATTATAAAATTTCAACAATATGTAAATCTATTAATATTCATATAAAATAATATAAGCCAGAAAGGCTAAATAATATAAGCTAACTGCTAAAGAGTAACATTTGACTTTTCAGATAATTATGTCACCCTCGTTTTTCTTTACTTCGAAATTTATTTGAGAATTATCCTTAATTATTGAATATCTTTTCCATTTAAGGAAGACAATACTCATGGTATAATTCATTCACGACCTAAGTTTACCTGGATGACAGCTCGAAGTAATAATCCCTAATATATCACTACGCCAACAGCTGACATCTATCACTTTGGATGACTAATAAAAACGGGTGGTAATATATTAATGTGATAGTTAACCACAGTAATTTAGGCCAATATTATTTATTTGAGGTCGGACACAAAGTTTATTTATAGTTTTATTCCACTTTAAAAAATATTCACACCACTTTCACAAAAACTTCTAACGAACATAACTTCAAAATGGCGATTGACGAATTTAAACCATATGGTTGAACATGATGGTAAATAAGTTGTTTACAATGATGCAGACACGCAGTTGATGAAAATGTTTTATTCCGTTAACTATTTCAAAATAAGATAAAATAATCATAAAATCATTTATTGTATGTAAAAAAATTACAACAATTTTCTCTTTTCCAAGTAAATACGGTGCGTTTATTAAAAGGTGTGCACTATATTACACAAAATCAATAAAGTTCCAAAACGAAGAATAAGTACTTTTAATTATGTTTAAAATGTTGTTTCGAGTTGGATAAAAATACATTATTTAAAAAAAATAGTATGAGAAAACTTAAGTTTATGTTATTTTAAATGTAATATATAACAGGTAATTAAAGATCTTTACATTTATAACAAAACAGTGATCTTTTACAAGTGTTGGCAACCCAAAACCTAAACATATGATTTTCGAACTGTCATCCAGGTAAAAACCTATCGTGAACGGACTTTAACGCAGTCTAAAGCATCAGGTTCATTCTAAACTGGCTTGACTGTGATGGGGAGATTGAAGTTTAGAATCTCAACGAGGTGTACTTGGGAGAAGGAGGGGGTGGCTTACCACATATCAGTTTCTCATACACGCATATATGATAATTAGGCTAGTGTTATTGTAACGACGAAAGTAAAATTTAGAAGAAATGTCCCTATATTTGTGTTGAGGAAGAGTGGTTAGGTCTTAGTAAAAACCACCCTCAATACATCTTACCAAAATTCAAACCTCTACCTCCTCATTAACATGAAAACAATCTCTTTCCGAAGTAACATCTTAGACCAAACGACAACGGAAGTTATTGAGCCGCTAAAGGAAACTTGTGTTCAAAAGTTTGTACCAAAACATATCCTGCTTTTGTGACCACATGGTCCAAATTTTATGGCGTAACTCTTGCAATAGACTGGACTGCCGATGATGAGGAGATCGAGGTTCAAATACTAGCTAAGTGTACTGACGATAGTTTTCTTAAAGGCTGTTACGCTTTCCTTCCACGCAAATTAGGATCTATTTCCTCTAAGTTAAACCTACCTCATCCCTGACACATTAGCTTAATTAGTTCATGTGTGTATAGAATGAACGGGTAGCAGGACGCGGTATAATAATAATAATAATAACATATTCAAAGCTATCCTACTCAATTAGGTGAGATGAGATTCTAAAATATAGTTTTGAATTCAAATTCAATAATGATCTTATGTAAACGAGTGCAATCGTCAGTAATACCATCACTTAAACCCGAACCTGGAGCGAAGCAAGATATTTCACACTATCTTTAAGGTAAGCCTGACGAATAAAAAATATAAATCGTACACATTTCCCTAAAGGACCATTTTCATTTAATTCCCCTAATTTTTTTTTTTAAGTTTTGGAAAATAAATAGATTTTAAAGTTATGCCACACCTGCCCATTATATTTTATCATCCACTTTAAGTCGATGAGGAATGTCTGTTGAAACCAAAACTCTTCGTATTTGAGACGACGTTTAGTAAAAGCGCCCTAATTAGTTGTGTCTGCTTTGGTTGCACTTAAACTGGTCTTTTTTTTTATCGTTCGTCTATTGTTATTTTTTCAACATGAGCAAATATAAGTCAACAAGTAAATTTAGTGTGATGGATCATTTTAATCTTCTTTGAATACTTCAGATAAATCTTAACGATGTGAGGCCCAAGTTAATACAATCATTAGATAATTAAAAGTGTACTTAAACTTAACATGTAGCAAGAGTTTTGAGAAAATATTCCATTCAAGTTTTTTTATGGACTAAAACTTTTGCAGGTGCACTTCAAAGTGCAGTTTTTGATCTCTAGCTCTTACTCTTTTTTTTTTTTCGTCAAGAAAAGATGAATTTCGTGATACATGCCTACCGTTTTATTTACATAAGGGAAGGGGGTGGGGTTTGGGAGAGGAGGGAGAGGGGTTGGGGAAAGAAGTCTTGTCATCTTATTATATATATTATTATTATGGTCTAATGAGAGCATTACTTCACATTTGAATTTTCACTTTATTTTTTAAGCTTTTGTTTACCTTGAAATATGATCCGACACCTTAGCTATGTCCGTAGCGTGTCTGTCTACTCAGCTAAGAGTCCCGGGTTAGATTTCCAGCATGGCCGAAAAATGTTTCATTAGTGAAATGTAGTTTACCCTTTTCCATTAATGAATTAACGGCCGGGGACTGGACGATGTGCCTGACCTAGTCTTAAGTTAGATTATAAGGTGTATGAAGCTACGACAAACCTAACCAACCGGTAGTGGAGAATATATGGCTTGAATAAAAAACTGACCCAGGCCACCGGTTGGAAACAGTAATAGATGTAAAGTAATGTTTACCCTAAAAGATAGCAGTCTTACCTTGACTGATTACACTTTATGTATAGGCCTATATTATATATTACCCGCAATTATATGTCACCGGCAATGGGTAAAATACAGGCGTTCTATAAAATGCCTAGGCTTTCTATATAATGCCAGAGTGGTTTTGGCAAAATATGAAATAAACGAGTCTTGCTGTCGTATATCATACTTATTTTCAAGTTCTTTGTCTTTTTGAAGTCCCAGATTATGCTATCAATTATTTTATTCAGTTCTATGTAGCTCTTGCGCCATTTTCTTGAAAGTTCACCTAATTCCTAGGATTCAAGTTGGTCAAGTTAGGTTATTTTAGAATAGGGTAGTTAGGTAAGGTTAGGTTAATTATTGTTCTTGGTTATATATAATGACTGGTTATTCTATAAATTTCCTATGAAAAGTATTAAATACAACATCCCAACTAATTTATTTCATACTTTGATAAAAACCACTTAGGAATTATATAGAAAGCCTAGGCATTTTACAGAATGCCAGGCCTACACACTTTTCCATTAACATATAAAATTCCGTAAGGGTTTTAATATTAAGTTGGAAATTGTAGGATTTGGGGGAAGTCGTAGAATCGTGAGAAAGGGCTCATTTTACATAGCTTAGAGCACAAATGTTGGAGTAGAATAAAAGTTTTACTCTGACTTGCACAAAATTTCCCGCCCCAACTTGTTTTTTCTCTCTGTCATCTATCACGGGGCCCTGTGTGGTCACACCGTATCCCCAAGGGCATCCCTGTCCTTAATTTAGAAAATTGAGTAAGGCCCCTTTCTATGGAACTTTCCTCAACAGACAATTTTGAATACATTTTAGCGTGATGATCAGTAGTCATAGCTGCGAGTATTCACCAGTGACCAGATCAGTTGAACCGACCATAGCAGAACCAAGAGATGTAAGATAAGCTTGCTACCTCTCACATTAAACAAAGATTTTATTCCAAAGAAAGTTTAGCAGCCCTTAAAAATGTAGCAATAATGTTATTTTATTATTACGGTGCCATTCTAACTGTTCAGGTTATACGCATATGTACTAATTACGCCAATGAGCTAGGGATGAGGAAGATTGTATTTAGAGGAAGTGCACCCAAATTTTTGTGGAGGTAGAGTGGAAAACCATTTTGGAAAACCACTCTCAGTACGTGCAACAGGTATTCGAACTCAGATCTCCCCGTTATCGGAAGTCTAATCTAACACAAGAGTGACGCCTTATACCATACGACCACTGAAGCGGGTGGTATTATCCATAATGATCCATTCTAAACAAGGTAATTAAGTCTTAAAGGGGATTTTTTTTTCCCCAAAAGGTTGCACATTCTTTTGGAAGTATCGATTCATAATATTAACATTCGTATTTTTAGACTAATTTTAATATGAATTATTATTATTAATAAAAGACTTAGTACAGCTGTAGGAAAACAATAACAATTTATTCTCATAGGCTAATGGGCTAATCTCACTCTGTAACAAATTACTTACCGAATGTAACAAATTAAACGTTTTCATTATTGCGGTTTGGTTTAGATTAGTAGTTCTAGATATAACTAATACCTATTTAATAGAACTTTTCACCCGTTTCAATGGGAACGTAGGTTGAAGCATGCATCTATCCTGATCTGTTTTTCCAGAGATAAAGAGGTTGGAATTCGAATCCCTTCCCGGTTTACTAAAGGCGTCAAATCATATATTAATTTTAACTCTTCCTCCACGCAAATACGGGTACATTTCCCTCAAATGCAACCGTCATTTGTACTGTACCTGTCACATGTAGCTATATAGGTAGTAAGACGTGGTGTATGGTTTTAATAAATACAATCAGGAAGTTTGATATTATCTTTATTCAACCGAGATTAGAATGATTGTGTAAATTTTTAAAAATAAAAACATACAACTACAAATTCAACTCTATTAATCTTCAGTTTGTGTATTTTTCAAATTGCCAATACAGTTTTTGTTTAATTTACTAACCACCATGGATTTAGTGACAAAATACTTGATTGACGAGTGGAACGCCCTACACAAAATCGACATCTGATGAACTCGGGGCAGAGTTCATTTTCGATAAACGACCTTGATGTGTTTTTTTCACATAGTGAGTTTCAATCCTTCCTTATGGCGGCTGCATACTTGTAGCTTTTCCCCCCTCTAAATAAGAAATAATTTCGTGCACTTTGAACGATTTCATAACATGAATTAAAATAAAATTGGGTTGTATGTGGTGGTTCATTCTGTAATTGTTTCCACTTTCACCTAACGTCAATAGACTAAGAGTCAAAGGACGCACAAGCCCTCTCGAGTCAAAGGCGGCTACGTTATCTTATAGTTTGCGATTTTAAATGAAGGATTATATGTAGCTGATGATTTTCACACGTCATTCACAGACTCTGCCTTAAATATGAGTAAAGAATGACCCTGGGCACAGGACGACTTCTGGATAGCTCAATGGTAAGAACATTGGCATAGTAAGTCAAACGCACCGGGCTCAATCACAGCCTTCCAGCTTTCTTTCACAAGAACATATAATAATAATAATAATAATAATAATAATAATAATAAGGTCAAGAGATCTATAAAACATAAATTTATTATATACTTAAAATGAGACGCACTTTGGTGGCCGCATGGTCTAAGGCACTACTATCACAGTAGCATGAACTACCGATAACGGGAAGATCGTGGTTCGAATTTTGGCAGGGTGTACTGAGGGTAGTTTTTCCAAAATTATTTTCCACTCTCTCTCTACGAAAATGTGGTTACACTTCATCTAAATATAAACTTCCTAATTCCTAAAACCATTAGCGTAATTAGTACATAAGTATATAGCCCGAACGGTTAGTAAGACGTTGTGCAAGTAAATAAATAAAATCTAAATTGGGTGAATGGACGGATATATCGGAGTTGAATATTAGTTAAGAAATTAGTTGATGATATTGTAATATTTTACTATGGAATAGAAATAATCTTAAATTAGTTTTTCGATAACATTCAATAAGAAAAATATAAAGCAATTTATATGGGCCCATTTCTGTGACCGAGTAGTTCAATAGTTTTATTGCAAGTCTAGAGTGTTGTGGTTCAATCCTTTGCTGGATTAAAATTACTATTATATCTTAATATCAATTAGTCCTTAATCCAGATACTGAACTTTCTGTTGCCAGTGGGTGGATTTTCAGTATAGGATGTGCCGTCTTAGTTTGTAAGTCGTGTATTGATATAAGTCTGGTTTGGTAACTTATACGTTAAATTGGTTGCTTAAGGTGGGATGGAAGGGGATGCGTAGAAAAGCCAGTGTTTTTGCAGTTTTTATGGCAAAACTTATTCTTGTCAGAATAAATAAAAGACTTTGCTTCATTACTAACATAAAATTTATTACATGGTGACCCCAAAATTTCTTGAATATCTGTCAAGAATGTCCTGGAATTTAATGACAACTTTTTTTTTCATTTAAAAATGCTTATCATATAATGATGCTATTCTCGTGACAGATATTCAGGAACTGTTGATATCACCATGTGAAGAAAATTAAAATCTATATTTGTATTGGAGAAATATTTTATTTATTTTAGCCGAAAAAATGTATTGCCGTAAAAGCTGCAAAAACACTGGCATTTTCTAGCATATTTCACATCCCACCTTAAGTGTACTGTTATAATAAATGGCCGTGAATTAAGAGCCTACTGTTTTAAACTAGAAATAAAATGATAGACCTGATCGGAAAAGGCAATTTATATTCCAACAAAAGTTTCAAAAGAGCCTCTCGTGTTTATACTTCAGGTTATAAGAAAAATGCGCCCGAAGTGCTCAAAACCTGTCAGTGGGTGATCAAGTGTCTGTGTGCTCGCAGGTTGCGCCGGCTACGGGCCACGATAAGAGGGGGTGAAGGGATGGTCGCAGGATGAGGCAGCGATTCGGAGGGAAGGGATAAAAAGGTGAGGAGGGGGAGAGGCGAGTCGGCGCGTGCCTGTATTCCTCGAGGCGTGTGGGGGACCCTCGCCGTGCGTAGCCGCGACGTGACGACAAAAATATGACTAGATCGATCATCACCATGGAGACTCTTCATTGGGTTAAAATACAACGGCAGTTACGCCCACGAGGACATCCCATTGGTGGAGGGGTCCCTATTGAAGAAGTTCTACGACCACCTGTCATTGGTCCGCCAAACGGGCTTGGGTCGTTCCCGCGGCTAGCGGCGGTGGCGGCTTCTAAGAGAAAGACAATACAATAGACGAGTGGCACGCGCGCGACTCTTCCCTTTATTCGAAAGCTTACCAAACCTGCTGTGCTGGGTGTGACGTAAACGTCAAAGTTGAATCGTCGTCGTAATTTTTTTTTAAGCTTCTCCCTCTCATCCCTTTTTTTTTCTTTCCCTCCCCCTCCCGACTGTGACCGAGTGAGCCAACGAACTAGAGAGCGCAGTGGTCAAGCAGACGTTACCGTGACGGACACAGGACGTCACTCGGCACGCGACCGCATCCTCCAGAGCCGCGCCTCGATCATCCCAAGACGGGCTCCACGCCGAGGACTCAGGTATTTACTCTCCTCTTACTCAGGTGTTTGCGACGTGCACTGGACCAACGCGACCTGGATGTATTGAATACTCTAGTTTAACAGCACATTTATACGGAATTTAGTAGTTTGTTTTATTTTAAGGGGTTGTTTTCGTCACTCGTATTTAAAACGACTGTAACTAACAATATCGGATCTAACCTATTTTTTTCACATTATTCTATAAAATACAGTTTATCTCTATGTTTTATAATGTTTTTAATACTGTGGCAACTAAAATAAAAGCAGATATCTAAGAAATTCTGTTAGCCTGTTAAATAAAATAAAAAATACCAAATAACATCAGTACCTTACTCAATATCGCAGACACGCTTAACTTAAAAAAAAGGGGGTAATAGCTTCAAAGTAAAGATAATATTTTTTATATACATACTTGCACTTTTGATTTCCTAAAATAAAGTCATTTTCTGTAATTTGTAACAATATAAAAATTATTTATTGAATTCATCGTACAAAAATACACAGTGGTCTTTATATTTTAAATTTGAATTTAGAAGGAACGTATTATAAATTGAACTGACTCATTTTAGATATTGAATAATTAAACACTTTTATCTTTGGTTGAATAACCGTTTTTAACATCGTAGACGATTGGTAGAGGTAGACCTATTATCTTAACTTGTTTGTTAAATTTTTAAATAATTCTAATTTTTGATAACGATTAGTTTACCCAAAATATAACTTTAAGACAACTAAAATACCATTAAAAATATAAGCATATTATTTGACCATTCTGTAAGACTTCTGAAAATATAATATGCTACTAAGTTATTAAAACGTCTGTTTTAACAACATTGGAAAAAAAACTTATGTGTTCATACATGATGTGAATAGTAATCACTTGCGTGATTTATTAATGTTTCCTCTAATGAAAAATATTTTAAACCTTATGTTATTATTGTTTAAAATGTGTCTTTAGCTAAGTTTATGATAATATAAAAAAAAATTGAAAAATATAATCTTTTTTCTTAATCTAACTTTATTTGAAAATTTAGGAGAGTAAAATTGAACATACCTTGCTCTTACACATATTTTATAAAACTAGGTTTAGATAAACTTATATAACTGATAAAAATGTATACGTAGGCTTATGATTTGTATAATATTCACTTTTGTGTTTTTGAAATTTTCTAAATTATTATATAAGTTGAATTAATATTGTATGTTTGAGTAACCACGGTCTATTCAACATTATATTGTCACATCCAGTTGGTAGTAATATTTTCTATTGCTTGAAAGTAAAAATAAGTATAATAATGCGTTCCTTTCGTATTTTTAATTTACAAGTAAAATTATAAAAAAAGTGGGAAAACCAACAACGGCATAATTTATGTTAATTTTAAGATTAAATTAAATATTATTAATATAATCTTTAGTTTAGTTCATCAAGTCAATTTAAACAATTTTGTTATTCAATAACTTTCCTCTAGGACAATAAAGTACAAATCTAAATCATTAAACAAATATCAGTATTTTTTTAAAATAAGAAAACTTGTAGAAACAATGTTGAATCAGACACTTAGTACTAATGTAGCTTTACGATCTGTGCATGATATAAACAATATTAAACTTATTTATTGGTATCTCAAGACAATAGTTTTATTTTAACATAGTTAACCTTGTGAATAAATCCAACTGGTGTTGAAAATAGATTATGTGTGTGCGCGAAGTATAGACCTAAACCTATTCAAATAACTCGAAA
Source organism: Timema douglasi (assembly GCA_901482245.1). NCBI lineage: Eukaryota > Metazoa > Arthropoda > Insecta > Phasmatodea > Timematidae > Timema > Timema douglasi. The sequence continues at coordinate 23,524 of CABEEJ010006199.1, read as the reverse complement.
GTTATTTAATCTTAAATGCCTTAATCATGGGATTATAATGTTTTGCTGCTAAACCATGAAATATATGTATTAATGATTGTTTTAAAGTAAAACTAGTATTTCAGAATTTATATTTAATGTAGTTTCTGCACACATGATTTACAAATACATCTAGCACAGGGTAGAGTCACTTAACAATAAAATATTGTATCCCGTGGCTAAGTGGCTAGAGTATTCATCCACAAATCTAGGTGACCTTGACAAAGCCCGCTATTGGTGCTGACGATCATATATATTTATTATTTGTACACGGGGTTTATTCTGATATCTAATTAGGAGATTAAGATCAAAGATCCAAGACTGGGTTTGTAGTACTAGATATACTATTTTAGATTAAATTTGTACTGAAAATATTAGTAATTATAATGTGAAAGTTAAATATCTAGATCAGAAAGAAAACACAAAACATCCCAACACTTAATATAGCATTAGAAAAAGATTGTTAAAAATCCAACTAATGTGCTTATCATTGTTAAACAAACCAAGGAGCCCCAGGCCTGAAGTTCTAGACCAATCGGTTGTTAACTTTGCATTAAGAGAGTCGCCCTAATTGAAGGGATTTATCTTCCCACTGCGATATTCTTTATTAGAATGACCGCTATGAAGCTTCAAAATTTTTAAAACAATCCTCAATTATCCTATACTTTTTTGTAGTTAAATTATTTTTATTGGGAAGGCTGGATCTATGTTTTTGCAATAATTATACCTTACTCTTAGAACTGCGGTATTTCGCGTAAAACGTAGTTGGTGGGTTTTTTTAGCACCACGTTTTACTACCCGTTTGGGTTATACGCTTGAGATAAAGTGTACCCGCATTCGCGTGGAGGTAGAGTGTTAAACTATCCTCAGTATACTCTACCAAGATTTGAAACTCGATCTCGCCATCATCGGCCGTTCGAGTCTACTAGGAGAGTAGCGCGTTAGACCACTCGATCACTGTATCGGGTAGAGTAGTTGTTGTTTATTACATCATATCTTACTAACCATCGTATTTTGATTTTTCAGTTTAATGCTTATTTTTTGTTAAGCTAATGAAGTAAGGATTGAAGAGTTAATAAATTAGAGGAAAGGTAATGTGTCTGCATTTTCGTGGAGAGAAAGTCGAAAACCATTGATGAAAATCTCCTTTCAGTACAGTCGACTTGATTAGAACCCCAAACCTCCCCGTCACCAGTGAACTAAAACTAAAAATGAAGTTTCAAATGCTATAGGAGAGACATACAAACTTTAAAACCATACACTCTCTTTTTTATTTTTCATTGATCTCGCTCTCTACGCGTGGCACTCAAATGCTGAAGATTTTTTTAAATTTTCTAGCATAGCTAAATGCCAAGACAATCTATAATCACCGTAAAGGTAAGTCTATCGTCTATTAAATTTGATAAGATGTATTAATTTGAAACAAGAAACTTAACCCCTGAATCACGAAGGTGGACACGCTCCCTGCTTTTCATTCATCAGAATTACTATCGAACTAATCATTCAAAAACTGCAAACCCATTACACAGTTTTTCTTATTTGTTTGTATTAAACCAAACTAAAGAAAATAATTGTATGGATATTGAGGGCTTTTGATACCCATTCCTTTTCTCTTATGGGAGCACACACCTCAATTTTGTGGGAAATATTGATAACTTTTACCCCCCAGGTTAGCGTTAAAAAAAATACAAAACTGTTATTAAATAACGTGATATTTATATACATCTACAACGCATCTTAGCTTTCCGATACCTTATAAGTATTCTAGAATATATTTCTTGTGCCTCCATATTTTGCGGTTGTAAAAAACGGAAACCACACAAACCTTGGTTTCGACACGCGCATTCAAATCCCCAACACGCCTGATTCTGTCTACCTTGCGAAACCCGTTCTGATCAGTCACTTGAATACGGGTCCCCGTGAATTAACGAGGTGAGCCCATTACTAATTATTATCATCACCACTCAAACGCCTGGAAGTGATTCTAGTCCGGCTGGAGATACCCCTTGATTGGCCAGATCATTACAACTGTATCAATGATACAGGGAGGTAGCTGGGGGATCAGTAAATTAACCTTTTTTTTAAAAAAAAGGAAAGTGGGTGTGATTATTCCAGGGGCCCCTAACAACAGACTTTTTAAAACGTTGCCACTTCACCAATCAGTGCCCTTTTTTATATCATTTTTTCTGAATGAGTTTTCTCATCTAGCAACAGAAAAATTAAAAATAAAAGCATTCAATCATTTTGATTGAGACCAAAAAATCTGACCTTGAGAGAAAGAGATAGTTTCTATTAGCTTCTTAATAGTAGACTCTAAATAAGAGAGATAAGTTATAAAACAATTTATATATATCTATTCTTCATGCCTCACAATAAAATAAAGTTTATCTTTCTTTCTCTCACACACACATCTACATACATATGTTTTTATGGTTTATGGCCCTATCCGAAATCGTTCAAACGATCCACCTTTGAAAGAATCGGGTTTGAATTCTGATGGTGTCAAAATTGAGTCTTCACGTGCTGTGAAATAAGTTTAAGTCTAGGTCAGGTGTAAGTCAAGCGTTTATACGAATATTCATAAAAATAATAATTGGATAACATAAATTAACGTCAGTTTATATTAATTAATGTTCACATAGATTTTTTTTTTTACCAAATGTTAAGACTCAGCTCAAACACAATGATCATGTAAATGTTACTCCTCAATAGTGAAACCATCCATTTCATAAATTGGGCAAATTTCTGTCCACTTTCGTGAACTGGCCTCTTCTGTTGATCATTTCAAGAATCGGGGGGGAAAAAATGCATTAGCTCTTGCCCATTTAAATAACTGGACTTCACTATCGCCTACAAGTTTAACTGAAATTCGTTTTAATATGTTATATTTAACTAAACCCAACCTAGCATGACATAACCTTCCATTATAAAACGATTAGAATTTAAATTAACTTAAAGGCCAAACCTGTTCTTCGCTCATCCATTTCACGGACTGGGTTAAAACTCGTCCAGTTCATAAATAATTTGGTAACGATTGATGTTGCCCTGTTAAAAAAAAAGAGCCATTCCATGAACTGGGCAGCAGTAGCGCTATCGAATTTATGAACCGGGACGAGTTTTTGCCAAATCCGTAAAATAGACAAGTGAAGAAACCATTTCACGGAAATAGCAGAAATTTGCCCACTTCATGAAGATAATGGGAAATTTTACTTTGGATTTGTACTGTACACACACACTATTATAATACACCTTTTATTGTTTTATTCTGATAAATTGGTTAGACGCATAGATTACCATTTATAGTTTACGTTAAATATAGTTAATTTTAATTTAATTTAATATTTAGCACCACGTCTTACTACCCGTTCGGGTTATACGATTTAAGTACTAATTACTCTAACGGATTAGGAATTGGGAAGGTTAAATTAGAGGAAGTGAACCCGCATTTGCGTGGAGGGAGAGTGGAAAACCATTTAGGAAAAACTACCCCCAGTTCACCCGACCTATATTCGAACCTCGATCTCCCCGTCCTCAGCAGTCGAGCTCAACACGACAAGCGCGTTAGCCAACTACGCCACCGAGGCGGGTTTAAATATAGTTAAGTTAAACTTAAAAAAAAAATTGGCAGCCTTAGAATATCAAGTAATATAAAGTGCAGGAACAAAAGTTATGCTATAAATTAGTTCTTAATGAAGGTCAACTTGTATAGTAAGTAAGACCAAAATATACATATATTTTTTTATATTTTTACACAATTATAACATTTTATAAAACATTTAAATCCCCTTTAAATCCAGAATTTAAATCACGTGATACTTCTACCAAAGTTTTGCCTAGTTTTGAAAAGTTTAGCTAACTTCTTTGGGTCTAAAAAAAAAAGGAGTAACGTGATTAGACTCGAATTATATATAACACGGGGCCCGGCCCGTAAGTGTGTGCGAAATCCGCCGATTAGTTTCAAAGTAATATGAAATGAAAGGCACAGACAGCTAAAACAATTTAACACACATCACGGTTTTCTCGAGTTTAGTATAACTAACGCGTGTGGTACAGTTAAAAACCGGTTTTAAAGAGAGACCGCCGCAGCATCCTACCAGTCTTAAAAGTGTTATTTGTAGCGCGTACTTTATAGAACTAAAGGATTCTAATACTTGAAACGAACCTCTCTCTCTTTAACTGACCATAAATTATTTCATTTTCACTTTCAACGGGATATGAAGCACGACTGAGTTTAGTTTGTTCTAATGGCTCTGAGGGCACTACGTTTTAAGTTACGACCTTAGAGAAAGCGGCCCCGTGGTATAGTGGTCAGAGCTCTCGACTGCTGAACTAAAGTCCTGGGTTCCATTCCTGAACAATACTGGGGGAGTTTTCTCTAAAGGGGAATAATCCCCATGCCCACCAGGGTTTGGTTAATTAGGCATAAGCTTTTTTAAGATCTTTATTGGCTTCCTCTCGTCATATTCACTATTCATCATCCCCTCATTTCATCAGGACATGGAAGGAGCCTCCACGGAAAGGATGTACTGTTAGCACATCCTGGTGTCTCCTGGGAAATGCTACATTAGTATTGGCTAATCTTTCTGTAAACTGATATACAGATGGATGTATCCCAGAGACGCCATTAATATTAATACTACCTTAAATAATCCCCCTGAGTTTCGTGATCGAACCCTAGTTGGAGGACTCTTTAATTGTAATTTTTTCTGATCGTTTAGTAACCCAGCGTTTAATGTAGAATAACAGGTTTGTCCTCAGACACCTATTGAGGGGGTTTGGGGATTGACTTAACATTCCATTACACCTGCGAGAATGGCTAATCGACGGACTCTGTTCCATGATTCAGGGGATTGATTCCAGCCAGTTGTGGTTTGGTTTAGTGTTTTATAATATTCCTTCAGGAGTTATATGCGCTTATTATAGAGTAATCTGATCAGAGAGGATTAAGTAAAATCCCTGACAGGTTCCTCCCTACCCCTTCCTTCCTGCTTTGGATTCTCAACACCTTTTCAATCTATTTTTAAAAACAGTTTTTATATGTAGCATGTCGTACTCGGTGCACACGAATTGTGGAACAATTCATCCGAGCTCGGTAATACCCTTACACGGATTGCGAGGTAAAACATTAAATTAGTAATGACTTTGTTCAAAATGGAACATGGAGGTTAGGTTAGGTTATGTTAGGCTAGGTTAGATTAAATTAGGTTATGTTAGACCAGGCTAGATTAAATTAGGTTGGGTTAGGCTAGGCTGGATTAAATTAGGTTGAGTTAGGCTAGGCTGGATTAAATTAGGTTGGGTTAGGCTAGGCTGGATTAAATAAGGATAGGTTAGGGTAGGCTAAATTAGGTTAGTGGTTAGGAGTTGAATGGAATTACAGGTTGTCCGCAATTAATGTGAACTAGCTGACAGGTATACTTTATTCTGCAATTCGAGTGCGGCCGTCGTACTATCAGATCAGATTCCACGCTTATTTACTCTATCGAGGTAAGGATGAAGAAGGTATCCGCGTGGATGGAGAATGGGATGGCCTATAGGAAAAATTTCCTCTCAGTACACCCGACTGGGGCTCGAACCCCAATCCTCCCCGTCATCGACCATCCAGTCTATTGTGAGGGTGACGACTTAAGACCGTACTGTGGGTCAGATGGATATTAATTGTTTTCTTAAAACAACCCCTAATTTATCTTTAGATATCTAATCGTTAGTGTTGGGCGTGTTATATGCAGGTAAAGTGAGTTTATAAGTGATCTGCTGATTTAATATGTTTCTAGGAAGAGTAAACTATTTCAATAAAGACAATTAAACCTATTTCTTGTATTTTGTGGTTATTAAGATGTGAGTTACTAAGTAAAGGCAGTTTTAGAAAGTAAGCTTTGTAAACCATACTTTTTGTTCAGTGATTAAAACACTAAAACCGAGTTTAAATATATATTTTACTTAATATCAACATAGAGATTGCAAATTATTAAATTTACGGGTACCACAATACAACTAATTTTATTAATTAATATAAATTAATTGTATTTTAAGAATCAAATAGCCAAAGCTATTATTTTTAGTGAGGATTTACTCGCATCTGGATATAGAATTTTGACAATTGAAAAATGACACCTGGACACGGAAATCGAACCCGGGACCTTTGACTTAGTACGCCAATGTTTAACCACTGAGCTATCCAGTAATAGCCTCGTGTCCATGGTCATTCTTCACTCATATTTTAAGCTTTTGCTATTTGATTCTAAAATATGCAATCCCTTACAATCATAATAACTTGTACAAGTGACAACAATAAGCCAACTACCGAGTCGAAGCTGGCTGCGTTTTCTGATAGCTCGTGATCTTAATACAACACATTTGTAGCCGACGATTTCCGCACATCCATCATAGACTCTGCCTTAAAATATGAGTGTAAAATGGCATTGGACATGGAAAATTCCTGGATAGCTCAGTGGTTAGAGCATTGGTGTACTAAGACAAAGGTCCCGGGTTCGAGTCCTGTGTCCAGGTGTCATGTTTCAATATTAAGTATGATTGAATTTTTCTTCCTGTGGGATGTTTTTCTAAAACTCTCAAGGAAAATGTAGACAGATGATATATTTTTTAAATAACATGCACTTCGTAGCCCGTGCTAGTGGTCACCTAGATAAAGGTATAATCGGGTTTTACAGTTATGAAAAAGTTGGTGTCCAAATTCCAGTCGGAAGTCCTGAGGTGGAATTTTATCATTTATTTCCTACTTTTACTACATGAAAATGTGGGTAAATTTCTTCCAAATTATACCATTATCATCACTACTCTATTTATGTATATATGTGGCTGATAAGACGTGGTGAACTAAAATAAAAAATTATAAAATCCTGAGCTAAGGATACAACTATTTAAAATATTTGATCTTCTAAGAGGCCAAATTCCATAAACAAGTTGATTGAAATAGTGTTAAAACAAGACTTTTTAATTCAGAGTTAGTTAAATAATGAATAAATGATATTTTAAAAATGGAATATAATGAGTTAATAAGTGATTTGGTAGCCAAAATTTATAATACCCTACCAGATTTAATCAAAATTCAGAACAGATTTCCCACCTACAGTGCTATCTATATTTTCCTGACAAACATTATAGAACCAAAAGCTACCATTAAAACAAAACTACATTTTCTCAAAGATAGCTATCTGATTTACGTTCAAAGTTACGAAAAGCGTGTTTTATAATTAGTTGCGAACATTACACAGGCCATATTTAGGCTGTTAAATGTTAAACATCACTCTGTATATAGCCTAACATTATATTTAAATTTCTGAATAAAAATGAGCTTGTATTTCAGTTCTCGGCCAGTGGGGAAAAAAAAAAAGCTGCCTCATAAATTATATTTCCCTTCATATTAAATCCTCATTCATAAATTCTGTTAGCTTACTCAACCCACCTCGGAAATGACAACTAAAACTGAATATTAAGACATTCCTAATACAGTAGGATTATTTTAAAGAAACGTTGTATGAACATGAATCATAAAAAGAAGAAAAGAACATTGCATGTTGTCAGCCCAATGTGTAAAAGTTAGTCTGTTATTAAACTTCTCTCACACCAAACTATGATTCCATGCGTAACCGTGTTAAAAATACTACCACCATTTACATAATTGTATTGAAATTCATGTAAATGAAATGCGTACTTGAACGCTTTTGTTGCATGTTCGTGGTCAGTTTATGCCGGCCAGGCTTGAGGGATTAAAGAAAAAAAAAAGTTGTTAATGCGATGTCGACAGAAACAATATGACCCGAGTGATTTTATGGTTATTTTTACTAAAGGGTTTTTCTCACACTACATCGAAAACTTGCTTTATTTTTGGATCTATCGGTGTCTTGCAAATTAGTCGATTTTATCAACGTTTAAAAATATGTTTTCCATGTACTCCTTTTTTTTAAATGAACGGAACAAGAACCATGATAACAAGTTACATGCCTTCATATAATTTTATTCATTTAATATGATAATTATTATGTCTTTAATAGCAAAACTAAAAATACTTTTCTCTAGATCAATAAAATGTATTGACATCTCAGAACACCCAAAAGGAATTAAGACTTTGCCCCTTGCTACTATCATCAGAAAACTTAAAAGACCAAAACGACACCTTTGTTTGCGTGTCCATAGGTGGGGGTAACATAAAATTATTCATATAAATAAATACAGTTATTTATTTTACTGTAAACAGCCCCCGACTAAACAGAATTTGACGCGTTTCTCGAGTTTTCTCACCATCATGAGTATTGATGACATAATTCGTGTGGGAAGTAAACTTTGGAATCGACAACATAAAATCATAAAAATTATAACTAAAGAGCAAACTCCTTCCGCTACCGCTCGGAATCAAATCAGGATTATTCCTTTCGAAAGCATCTCTTAAACTTGTAAATTAGAATTTAATTTAATGGGGCAGGAGGATGAGAGTTGAAGAACATTGCTTCATCACAACCTTAAAAAGATGGTGTAAAAACTATTTTTGATGGTTCTTAAATGAACACGTTTATGGCGTATTGTTCGTGACGTCACAAACCACCAAAATAGCCGATCGTAGCCAAGATATACTAGCTTGGACGACTGTATGACTTAAGACTCCGACGCTTACACTGCATGTCTCGTTAAGAGATGTTTGATATAATTAAAGACTAATCTATATTTTGACTAACACCTTGAAAAGATGCATTCCAATTTTAATCAAACGTAATGTTACTGTCAAAAAAAAAAGTCATTTGTATTTTTATCATTCCGACGTAAAAACTCAAATTCCATGATTGGAATCGTCTGTCCCAAGTCTACTTTAAATATATCTCCGCCCCGCCACTTGGGAGTAACAATCCCCTCGCTCCCACCCCCTTCCCAGCCCTTTCTCCACATGTGAGAGATTTGCTGAAGGAATCCCTCAGGAGGGGTAAAGAGGGAATACTCCACGAGCTGTTACAAGTGTATGGATCTCGTCGCAAACAAACACAATACAGATATTTAGGCGGGAAGTTCTCAAAAACAGAATAAATCATGACTAGGACTGGATCTATCATTTGTTTGAACTGGAATCGAGGGTGTCATACCACACACTTGTACTAGTACATTTACATGTTCTATGATACTCTCAACAGAATATGTAAGTTTAAAAGGTACAGGGAATAAGGAGGAAGGTCTGATTTTAACTAAAATATAGTTAGTGCTGCCATCTGTTAGACAATTATGATACCTTTCTAATGCACTTTAGATTATGGTTAAAAGAGATATCTCTCATATTTAAATTAATTTATAAAGAAAGTATTTACTAGGTAGGGGTCTTTATGTGGTTTGAGATATAAAAGTTGTTCTGGAAAAGGTGTTTAGTGTGACTTCCCCTCTATTCTCTTTATATTAAGAATCAAATAGCCGAAGCTATTATTTATGCTTTTTATTGAGGAATTCTCCATCAAGATATCATATTCTGAAAATTGAAAAATGACACCTGGACACGGAAATCGAACCCGTAACCTTTGGCTTAGAACGTCAATTCTCTAATCGCTGAGCTATCCAGGAATCCACCTGTGTCCAGGGTCATTCTTCACTCATATTTTAAGGCAGAGTCTATGTTGGACGTGCGGAAATATCGGCTACTAATGTGTGATTTCTTTTATTAAGATCACAAGCTATCAGATAATGCAGCCACCTTAGACTCGGTAGTTGGCTTATTGTTGTCACTTGTACAATTATTATAATTGTACGGGATTACATATTTAGGAATCAAATAGCCAAAGCTATTATTTATGCTATTTGATTCTTAAATATGCGTTCCCTTACAATTATAATAATTGTACAAGTGGCAGCATGAAGCCAACTCCGAGTCGAAGGTGGCTGCGTTATCTGATAGCTTGTGATCCTAATAAAAGAAATCACACATTAGTAGCCGATATTTCCGCACGTCCATCATAGACTCTGCCTTAAAATATGAGTGAAGAATGACCCTGTGGACGGGATCAATCCTGGATAGCTCAGTGGTAGAGCATTGACGTATTAAACCAAAGGGTCCCTGGTTCGATTCCCATGGGCAGGTGTCAATTTCCAATTTTCATAATCTAATCTTTATATTAAATTTACCGCTACTTTATTCACACAACTTTATTTTTTTGATGGTATAGTTAATTTATGTCATTTTTCTACATGTGAATTTGAATTTTAGATGTATTAACTAGTTCATAAAATCCACTTTAATATTTTTTAATTATAATTATTTTTATTTATTTTACAATTTATGTAGACCTGTATGTTTATTTTAAAAAATGTATACATAATTAACTATGATACTAAACATACAAAATTAAAATAGATAAAACATTATTAATATTAATTATAAATTGTATAGGAATGGACAAGCGTGCTGACCACGTGAGCTGACTCAGAAAGTGGAGGAGGTTTTGATCAGAGTATTCGATTGTTTGGCGATTCGGATAGGTCGGGATTAGGATTGTTGGTATTCTACTATTTTTAAATAAGAGTTATGTTTAATTCTATAGCTATTTTTATTTAGTTGCGTCATTTATGGTACAAAGCAAAAAACTCCTAAACCAATTGCAAAACCACCCTGAAGATAATAAATAAAAGATCTAACCCCCTATTTAACATCGAATAAAACTGAATTAAGCGCGTAAATCCGGTGGCACACAAAAAAAAACCACCGCAAAAAGCATTATTTAATTAATGTTATGCTGTTTTTTGTCTGTAACATGTCTGTAATGTTTGGTCAACCCATTAAAATCACTCCCTGCATTTCCGTTTTTATGTTAGAGGGGCAAGTAAAACTAACCTTATCTCCTGAATATAATATTAAATGATATGAAGTTAGTAGATTATACAAACTAACGTCTTATGTTCTGGTAGAATTAGTCTTTCTTCTTCTTCTTGAGGTTTTTATTCGTATACAATTACTGATGTAGGTACTAATTGCTAACCGGTACCTCAGTTCCGTCGTTTATGACCTACATATTATTAACTTGTCTATGTTTACCCGAATGTAGTTGAAAAAAAAGGGGGGAGGGAAAAGATAAAACTAACGCTTACCTCAACTCATAAATTCTTAGATCTGACCGTGGAAAATTTTACCTGTGTATCTTTACAGATTATTTTAAAAGGGAAGTGTATTTCTGAGGTAAAACACCCTAGACAGTAATTTCAGATTTTATGACACGTGACTAATTTTGTAATTTGTTTTATTAATTGAACCACTGAAGGAAGATGAAAGGGTAAAGGATATTAGAACGAAACAAAAAAAATCTTCAAATTAGTTCACATAATTCTTTTGAAAAATAATGTATTTTTCTAATTATTAATAGAGGGTGTACAGATCAATTTAATTAAAGCACGATTATATTATGTTTCTAAGGCGGTTAATATGTCATAGGCCCTGCTCATCTTTTATTTTATCCTGATTACAAGATTACAACAAAATATTAACTAAAAACCAGGAAAGGTTAAACTGATTAGACTGTGAGGTTATACGAAATATTATTAATCAATAAATCAGTAATTTTTAAATAGCTAGTAATTTTTCTATATTTTTTATCACATTCTATGACAAAACAAATTAAATATTTGTATCATATTTCGGCCAGTGAAAGTGCTAAAAAATATTTACCTATCTCAATTTTGGAGGAGTATTATTCAAAATTTCTTAGTGTTATTTAAAGTCATTGGAATTCAATACTTATATATATATATATATATATATTTACACAAAGTATATGCATATGCTGCATTCCAACATCTTTGAAGAATCATATGTTTTCTGGAAATAGTTTTTGTCATACAGACTAAGAACCAACTCTACATGCAAACCCCCCCCCCCCCCCCCCCCCC
>CABEEJ010006199.1:0-11619 GCA_901482245.1 Timema douglasi | reverse complement strand
CCCCTCTCCCCAAATCTGATAGTCATCAATAAGCCATTCTTGATAACTTTGGTGCCAAATTCTTTAATCTAGTAATCAATAAACTACTATTAGATCAAATCTCCTTTTTTTCCCTAAATGAATAAATACATTGTACTATTTATTCTATAAAAATTTCCCAGATATCCAATTTGAACCAAATTGGTAGTCATTTTTGAAAAATTTTTGATTTAAAAAAATCATTAATTCGTAAACTACCATTAATTTTATAACTAGAATCAAAATCCCAGATTTTCCTTATGGTATGACCCTATACAACATTATATATATATATATATATATATATATATGTATATATATAAATATATATGTATGTATGTATATATATATATATAAAGAGAGAGAGAGAGAGTTTAAACGAAATCCAACAAACCATTTTGGCTGTAGCTCCAGTCACAGACGGATTTAGGGACCAACATAATGGTAAGACCCAATGAGTTAAGGACCATATTAAATTCTAAAATTCATCGTAATCTAGAGGTCGAACATTTTAACGATTACAATATATCCTAGAAGAGCATCACGGTTTTACACCAACAAATCATTAACTCCTATTCATACTTGGTATTTGCATATGCTATTTTACGGCCGATTCCTAATAAACTGAATGGATTAATTGCATTAGTGATATCTATCTCAATTATATTTATTGTAAAGTACTGTACTGTACCTTCCCATATTCAATTTTATATTAAAATACTTTTACTATATACTATTACGCTACTTTAGTTTTGATTAATAAATACGATTATTATTTGAAAATTCCTTTGGGATTATTACAGTCCAATTACTTACAGTTTTATACTTTTCCTTTTTCTATTAGACCCTTTCATTTGAAAAATACAGAAAAATAATATTAAATAATAAGTAGTTTTTATATTAAACTTATGTTTTGTAAACATATTTATGAAGTTAAGTTCTTCTATTAATTTTACTAAATTTAATTCACTTAAATAATAAATTAACTAAATTTACTATGAGAAAGTAAAAATGATTGATTCCATTTGCACGTGAACGTTTTTGTTTTGTTTCCCTAAATGAGTCTCCACTCTCCTTCCACTCAAATGCGGGTACATACCAAATAAACCAGCTTATTAATAAATGTGTATCTCATAAATTAGCCATACTGTCAAAATGCAAATAACGAGCTGTATATACAAAGGAAGATTCAGGATTTTTTAAATTTTAATTTAATTTATTTTATATTTTCCGTATTTTAATGATATGCAAATTAGATCTCGTCGGTGAGATCAGATGCTATAAACCCCCAATTAAATAGCTTTAACACATATATTTTAAATCCTGTGGCAATAGTAGTTATGCAAGGTGTTTACTGACACGCTGGTTTCTTACCCCTAAATTTTCTTTATAAATACCAACAAAAAAAGATTAGGGGTATTAACAATCCTCTTGACCAAACCGGTATTCAATTCAAAGCATGTTTTGTATTTTCATAAACAACAGCAAAGTGAATAAATGATAATGACATTAATAGAGTGAAATAGGAATTAAATAGAGTGGGGCAGAATAATATCTCATGGATAAATAATCGCATATTAGTATTACTTTCATTTTGTAATTTAAACCGGATGAACTTATCTGACTTATTTAAATTCAAAATGTTACTGTGCAGGAGACTTTTATTATATCTGTTGATAAATGAAAGAGAGTTGTAAAAGAATAAATAAATAAACACGGTTGTGTTTATTTGCATATTCGTGTAGCTAATAACAAATCATACAACATAAAATAAAATCTTCGTTTGAAATGCTTTATGGCCTATATAAAACATTACTACTTTAGAAAATATTGTTTTATAATAATAATAAACTTGTACTATACATGTTAATTATAAAGTCGTCCAAACATGTATTATAAGTAATGATATATTTGTCTGTTTTTACTCCCTAACATAAAGAGACATCGTTTGACAGGATTAGTGAGTTTAAACATTTAGGAACAACTTTAACTAGAAATAACAATATTAGATTTGAAATATGAAAATAACACAGCCGGGAAATGCATGATATTATTCGGTCAGTAAGTTGTTGACATCTTTCCTGCTGTAAAGGAAAGTAAACTCAGAATATACAAAACAATAGTTTTATCGGTTGTTCTCTGTGGGTTTGAAACGTGATCTTTTACCTTACATGACGAAAACAAATGTAGGGTGTTCGGGCCAAAAATAGATGAGGCTACTGGGGAGTGCAGGAGGTTTCATAATGATGAGGTGCTGTACTCACAACAAGACATTCTTAGGATAATCGAGTCTCGTAGATTACGGTGGGAAGGACATGCAGTGTGAATGGGAGATTCTAGACCCATGTTCAAAGTGTTTACTGGCAAACCCGATGGAAAGACTATTGGGAAGATCTAGACGCAGATGGAAGGATAACATTAGAATGGACCGGAAGAGATAGGGTGTAATGAGGTGGACTGGATATAGTTAGCTGTCGTACTTTTGTGAGTGCGACAATGAACTTGAGTTCCTAATGACATGGAGAAAGTAAACATAAAGAGAGCATATTGTAATCGTTAACATTTTCAACATTTAAGCTATCAAAAAAAGTATAAAAGGTCAGCCCACAATACAATTAAATTTATAAAATAGTCTATTAATAATGTATTACTGTTTTAAGTACTAAGTTTACCCATAATAAATAGTTAAAAGTAAAAATGTAAGCTTTTGTAACGTACGTAATTAAAAAAGTTTATTAATGGAATAATATATCTAATTGTTTAGTAATTTCTATGAGGTAAAGCTATAGTTTAGTCAAGATTTATTTTCTATAGTTCCTGGTAAGTTGGTAAATCACACATTTGAACAATTTATTCCTGAAGAGATATAAGAATATTTAGCAAAATTCAAACGTACGTACCCATTTTGTTGCTTTACTACATTTTCGAAGAGAAGTCCTATTTTAGGTTATCCAATTTGGGACACATTTCAATAGAATTCAATTCTGATAATATTAGAAGCGAGTGCAAAAGGATTGGTCTTGATTTATTGCACTTCGTGACATGTAAAATATTTCCATATACACACCGTACAGAATAGGCTTCTTCTACGTTTGTTGACTTCAAGATAAAGTTAATTATATTCCAAATTTTGTATATTTGTAGATATTAGTCTAATTAGTATAAACTTGTATGTGTTATTGAATAGAAATTAACATTTAAACTAATTTTACTGACGCACATTTGAAAACGTATATATATATGATGAGAACAGAGAATACTCCTCTTGAACTACAATTAAGGTGGGGATTTAGGGGATGCGAAAAAAGGCCATTGTTATTTCAGTTTTTATAGAAAACAATTTGACAAAAATAAATAAAATTTTTGTTCAGTACAAACATTGAATTTAATTTTCTTCACATTGTGATATTAACATCTGTTGAGTATCTGTCATGAGCATAGCGCCATTAGAAGACAAGATAAAAAGTTGTCATTGAATTCCAGGACATCTTTGACAGATATTCAACAATTGTTACTGTCACCTTGTGAAGAATATTTAACTATTTTGTTTTTACTGAAGCAATATTTGATTTAATTTGACAAAAAAAAAAAAGTGTTTCTATAAAAATTGCAAAAAAAACTGGTCTTTTCATGCGTCCCCTACATACCTACTTTAAACTTAGTTTTAGAGGGGTGTTGGGAAGTCGATTTATTTAACGAAATGTCAAAGATTTTAATTCCCATATAAGACAAGATTTTAAAAATATGTGTGAGAGGAAAGTACCACTTAAAACAACAAATATTCCCCGTAGAACGAGTATTTTGAAAATCAAGGGTAATATGCGCGGGAATAAAATATTTTATTATGTTATCAAACCTGATCAATGGTATTAATTCGGTTGTAACTCGAATCAGTGGGTACGTGAGCTAAGGCATCAACCCCGCCTGGGGGTATTTTCTTGGATGGAGAGGGATAAACCATTTATATGTTTTTTGAACCTTCGGAACTATAGACCGGGATTTGAACCCGAATCTTCCCATCATAGGAATTATAGTCTAACACGAGAATGACGCACTAAGACTTGCGATAACGAATGTGGGTGGTGTATAATATAAAGTCATAGGTAAATGAGGGTGAATTTTAAGGAAGGATTACATCGAGTATTCATAAACTACACCGTGTAAAAAGTCCCAAATAATCCACTCAGTACAGTATCGAAGTCCACCTTTGTGGGCCAAAGTTATTTCCCACCTATCGTGCTTATGTTAAATTTTACCAACAGACGCTATGTAATGAATCAATCCTAGAAGAGATATTTTTTTGTTGTCGCTCAAACTCTAGAATTAGTGGAATAATAACTTCATTACGAGGTACACCAGCAGCACGGAAATGTGGACTCCTCTCAGCAGACCATCAACGTTTGAGAATGTCCATAAGAAACCGGTCATACACAGACACGTACCTGCACTAATCATTCGTAATGAAAGTCGCCGCATTCCATGCCCTACAGTCTTAATAGAAATTAATTATTTATCACGATCAGGAATGTCCAAAGTTGGCTCTAGTTGTGTCTCTTCAGTGGAAACTTTCCAGAATCGGGACTTCTATCAAGACCTTAGAGTTATTTCAAAAATTGGATTATAAAAAACCGATTTTGCTGCTTCTAAAATCTTATGATATAAGTACTGTATTTTAAATTCATCTTAGTTTATGGTAATACACTCAGCAGAGATGGCTCTAATATAAATATTTTTTTTGCATCGCATCTTACTACCTGTTCGATTTATACCCCTATGTACTAATTACTCTAAATATTTTAGGGTTTAAGAAAGCTATATTTAGATGAAGTGTATCTGCATTTGCATGGAGGGAGGAGTAAAAACCACACTCAGTACACCCGACCAAAATTCGAACCTCAATCTCCCCATCATCAGCAGCCTAGTCTACTGTGAGAGTATCGCCTTATACCATGCAGCCATTGGAGCGGGTAAGCTCTAATATCAAAGGTTTGGGTTCGTTACACTAGTGCACAAGCTATTTTCCCAAATTTTGTTTTCTCTCATCTCTTCAGGCAAATGTAAGTGTATTTAATAATTATAGGCTATTATTTCCTAATTATATACTTTGACTAGATGGTTTAGGCCAACAATAGTCAGCATGCCGGGTATGTCACTGTTCGAAACCCTACCAAGGTCTTTTTTTCCATGATTTTTTATTTTCTTGCTACCTCACAGGTAAAGAAAGTATTGTGATCGTCAACAAAGTTGAACTCAAGATTTTGATGAAGTTCGACGTTACATGACCCAAAGAATCTGAAAAAGTGGTTTTTGAATTTCCGTCTGTCTGTACCTCGGAGTACAGCCTAAACTATTTTACCAATCGAGCAAAAACTTGGGATCTAGTGTTTTAATGTGGTTGCCCCGAAGGGTTTTTGAATCGGATATCTAACTCTAAAATTAAGGGTAGTTTACTGAAAGGCGAAAATATAAAAAAATTGATTTGATCAAAATCGACTCTAATGATTTTGATTACATTTCATTTACAAGCATTGATAATTATAACAAATAAAATGGCTACTCTCAATTTTTCGGCCAAATGAATTTAAGGGTTCCGGCCCAATGGTAGATTCTCATTTTTTATCATATCTCCGTAACTATTGGAGATATGAAATTACTTATCATTGAAAATATGTAGATATATTTATAAGAGAAATCTTTTATTTGATACATTATTTTATAAAACTAATATTTTTCAAGCTATATGCAAATATATATATATATATATATTTGTGTGTGTTTAACCTTTCGAACACGAGGTAAAGTATTGCGATCGTAGAAATAAATGATACGGAACTCCGCACGGACTTTCTCGCTCTATTGTTTGAAAATGGAGATATTTACTCAAAACTCGTAATATATGTGAAAATAAATAATATACACTAGCAAACCAAAGATTAAATTACACTATACTTATGTAAAACTTTTATTTGTCACGGTTTTAAATTTTATAATTTTGTTTTTAAAGTATTAATGTCCTCATTTGTATGTTTGGACCGTTAAAAAAGATCAATGTTGGGTCCACAACAGTCAACACTTCGTATTAAAATTTGATCTTCCGGTTAGAATTGTAGATATTTTATTAGGTGTTTCAAATCTTCATGCCATCGCATTGCTATTAAATTCCTCATTTATAAATTTTGACCAATAGAAAATATAAATATTGACTATTAATTCTAAAATGGATAAAGATCATTGTTGTACAAACATTTCTCCTAATAGGTTTAAGGAAAAACAACATAAGCCTTTAGAGACTTACTTATATTTAATTACTCTATGGCATTGGAGAAGTATTGCGTTCAGACTTAAGTAGTATCTCTTTACAACCAAAGCTCACAAAACTGTATTAATATATTTGCCAATATCTCATAAACTGTTGGATTTATAAAAATATATTTCATATAAAAGTTTTTTATTTTTAATAGTACTACAATTTTGCGATGATAAGTTATTTAGTATCTCAAATAGTTGCGGAAATACGGAGGTTTCTACTCCTGTAAGGTACCCTAAAATTCATTTTCATGGTAAAATGAAAATAGCCCGTTTATTTATAATCTTAATCAACACCTAGATATAAATTTTAATCAAAATAGAATTTTTCTCTTTTCACCCTTTCTTAAAAAACTCTTAATTTTAAGTTTAAACAGACACAGACAGTCGTTATTGTAAAGACAACTTTTTAGGGTTTGGGGGGTCTTGATACGTCGACATCCATCAACATTTCAGGTTAGATTTTCTTTTGCGGTTGCAATACTTTTACCTTTAATGTTCAAAAAGTTTAAAAAATATATATATTTACGTATAGCTTGAAAGTTATTGGTTTTATAAAAATATGCTTCTTATGAAATATGTATATTATAAAAAGGCATACATATTTGTAACAATAAGTAGTTTCACGTCTCAAATAATTTAGGAGATAAAAAAAAAGATAATTTACGCATCAGACCGGAGCCTCTTAAAGTCATTTTGTCGAAATATTGAGAGAATCCATTTTGTTTGTAATATTTATAAATGTTTAGAAGTGAAATTTAATCAAAATAGTTAGAGCCCATTTTGAGAAAATCGACTTTTTCTCTTTTTGCCCATCAGTAGACTACCCTTAATTTTAGGATTAAATATCAAATTCCAAAAATCCCCTGGGGCAACCCTATGAAAACCCTAGATACCAAGTTTTAGCCCGATCGGTAAAATAGTTTAGGTTCTTGTTGGAGGTACAGACAGACGGAGAGTCAAAAACAATTTATTTATTTTGTATTCGGTAGGTCATGAAACGTCAAGATTCATCAAAATCTTGAGTTAGATTTTTTTTGACGATCACAACAGTTTCTCTAGCGGTAAGATAGCGAGAAAGTAAAAAATATAACCCGAGATGTTGATGGATGTCGAAGTTACATGACCCTCCCGAACCATAAAAACTGGTTTTTGCAATGCCGCCTCTCTATGTTTCTGCCTAGCCCTAAAATTAATAGTAGCTTAATTAATAATAGGTGAATAGAGAAAAAAAAATCTATTTTCTCAAAATTGGCTCTAACAATTTTGATTAAAACTCGTATCTAAGCATTGATTAAGATTATAAATAAAATAAATACTCTCAGTTTCCCATGTATATTAATTTTAGGGAATTTTACAGAAGCGGGCCTTTCCGTATCTCCATGACTATTTGTGATACTAAATAACTTGTCCCTACAAAATTGTAATACTAGTCTATTAAAAATAAAAAACTTTTATTTGAAATACATTTTTATAAAACTAGTAGTTTCTAAGATAGTATATGTGTATATATACATACATGCATATATACACACATATATAATATATATAATATATTAATTCAGTTTTGTGTGCTTAGTTGTACAAAGATACTATTCAGTTTTAACGAAATAATTCTTTAGTGCCATAGAGTAAGTAAATATTAGTAATTCTCTCAAAAAGTTCATGTTCTTTTTCCTTTAATCTCTTAAGGGAAATGTTTGTAAAACAATGATCTATCTCTCTCAATTTAGACTCAATAGTCAATATTTACCTTTTTTTATTGGTCTAAACATACAAATGAGTAATTTAATAGCCATGCGATAACCATACCCTACAACCCCTTATAGAATGTTGAAAATTTTAACCAAAATTCTAAATTTTAATACGAATTGTTGACCCTTGGGGACCCAATATCAATATTTGTTATTGGTTCAACTATGTGAATGAGGACAAATTCTTTAAAAATAAAATTACAAAATTTAAAACATAGAGTCAAAAAATGTTTTACGTAAGAATAGTTCAATTTTTGCTCGGGTTTGCTAGTGTATGATTATTATTTCGTTTCACATACACTGTATTACAAGTTATGAGTAAATATCTCCATTTTTAAACAATGGAGTTAGAAAGTCCGTGGGGAGTTCCGTACCATTTATTTTAGATCCCCGTCTTACTACCCGTTCGGTTTATATTCTTATGTACTAATTACGCTAGTGGTTTTAGGGATTAGGAAGGCTATATTTTAGAAAGTGTACCCACATTTGCGTGGAATGAGGGTATTTAAAAAAACACTCTCAGTTCACCCGACCGAGATTCGAACCTCTATATCACCGTCATCGGCACTCCAGTCTACTGCGAGAGTATCGCGTTAGACTATGCGGCTACCGAAGCAGGTTTTTACTAAATGGTTTTCCACTCTTTCTGCATGTAGATGTAAGTACATTTCCTTTGATTTCCACCTTTTTCACCTCCACCCCAATAGAGTAAATATGCGAATTACCGGGCTGGGCGATAAGAAATGGAACACGAAGTATACAAATCACCTAAAGAAGGAAGACTACCAATAACATTAACTAATCAAGTAAATGCCAAATTATTTGAAAATAAATCATCATAAACATAACTCAGGCGATACCTTGTCTGCAATAATTTTTGTAGCTAACTTATTTAAAGCTATAGTTACTAAAAGTAGCCACAAGGACAGTGTGGTGGATTCTTGAGCTTAAGACGCTGGGGTTTAATTACCGGCTGGATACACTAGTATAAAATTATATCTGCATTGAGTGCCAGGTGGTTCTATGAATTAGACTTGAATTGCCCCTGGTTGACGTTGATGAGGAAATAGAGGTTCGAATTGTGTCCAGGTGCATTGGGGGTGGTTTTCAAAATGTTAGCTCAACTGTAATTTTTCCATTCTATCCAAGCGAATGCATATGCATTTTTTAATGATAATCCTAATAGAGATACTGAATAATAATAATAAAATAATAATAATAACAATATTAATAAGAATATTAAGAATAATTCATGTATTTAACAATTATTTTATGTCATTAAATGTTAGACTTGTTAAACCACCCCTTTAAATTTACAATATTTAAAATAAAATGTGAAACAATTTCTACTAGAAACTGGTATTTTTTTATCTACCCTACGTCTCACTGCTCGTTTTGGTTCCACATATATATATATATATATATATATATGTGTGTGTGTGTGTGTGTAGCTAATGTGGTTGGAAGTAGCAAGGTAGAATTGAGAGGAAATGGATCCTCATTTGCGTGGAGACAAGATATGAAACCGTTTAGTATAGACAGCACTCAGTTCAACTGACTGGGATTCGAACTCTGATATCCCCGTCAATGGCAATTAAATCTTTAGTGAGAATAATGCATAAAAATATATAATCACCAAAGCGTGATAGAAACTATTAAATCCTGATGAACAGTTCAGAATTCCCGGGGTCAATCCAAGTTTCTCACTTGCTGAAGACGAGTAGCTCTAATCGAAGAAACCCGGGATTGACTCCAGATCGTGCACCAAACAATTTGCTACGCGACTTTCAAATTTCCATTTATCTCGGACTAGATACTCATGACAATTTGATCTTCTTCTGGTTAAGACTAAACTCTCATAATTTCACTGATAAATAAGGTAATACACTGGAATTCGTCTTAAAATAATATTAAGGTCCACACTTTTCTTTGTAGTCGAGCGTGGATTGGGCCTTACCCTCCCCTTTCGGGTCAGAGTAAATCAATTATTTTAGCGCACTAGTAAATGTTTCAGTTTGCCATTTTTTATATTCTTATACTCAATTAATATTGTGTTTATTAGTTTATGTATGTGTGGGTATAGTTATGACTATTACATAAATAGATTAAAATAAATCATCTTTTTTTTATAGATAGCCTGCTTCAACGGCTACATGTTCTAAGGCGTCACCCTCACCATACAATGGCTTTCCATAGACTGCGAGATTGGGTTTCAGATCTCGGTCAGATGTACTGACAGTGGTTTATCCTAAGGAGCTTTACGCTCTATTTTCACATATATTCTGATACATATAATCTAAATCATACCTACCTCATCTCCCTCATTAATGTAAATATATAAATAGCCCAAACTGGTAGTATAACGTGGTACTCTTTTTAAATGTATATATTGTCAGTATACATTAGAAGGGACCAAAGGTGTGTTGCAAATCCTGAGAAAGATGTGTTGAAAAATATGTTGAATTTTCGCTCTGGCTCAGATCTCAAACGGAAGAAATTAATTAGTATTTTATAATTATCAGCAGCCTCCAATAGGTTTTATTAGTACCTCGTCTTATTACCCGTTTGGGTTATACGCTTATGTATTAATATGATGATGTTTCTAGAGATGAGAAAGGCTATATTTATAGAAATTGTATCAGCATTTGCATTGAGGGAGAGTGAAAAAACCACCCTCAGTACACCTGATCAAAATTCGAACCTCGATCTCCCTGTCATCATTAGTCTAGTCTACTGCGAGATTAGCGCCTTAAGCCATGCGGCCACCGAAGTGGGTCTCCAATAGTTAATGATTCAGTCCTAAATAAAAAGAGCACCCATTTTATATGCAAGAAATATATATGAGTGTTTGGGTGTGTTGTCCTATATAGCTGTATTAAAAATAGTTAATTTTGGCAATTCATCTAAGGGTGCTGTTGGCGTTGGGAACATCCTGATTATTAAATTATGTATTTATAGTCACTCGCTTTCTACCTCTTCCTACTGAACGTAACCGAAATATTTTTTGAAACGGTGATAACTCAGACATACTAGCACTCAAGATGGAAACCAATGGCCGTTTCTAATTTTGTCCTCCCTGTAACCGAAAATGAGCGCCGGAGGTACGGTGTACCCAAACCCTATAATAAGTAGCCGGTACACAACCCCGACTCTGACATTATATTGGGGAGGGGGCGTCGGGGATAGGGGGGAAGAACGAAGGTCACACACACACACACACACACACACACACACCACACAGTAATTGCTCGAATTTTGTGTTCATACGAACATTTAATCTCTAGTGGAAGCTCTAAAAAAAAGTATAAGACGAAAAAAAAAGAAAAGAAAAAAGAATCCTCTGGCTTGGACGAACGGGTTTAATTGCAAAAGTAATAACCAGTCACATCTTCTTGTTTTATAGTACCCTGATCGCTTCCCACGTTACGGTACATCAGCCCTGGCACTTATCTGTCTAGCTACCGGCGATATCCAGTCTATTACCCACCACCCATCTCCCAGCTCGTAGGGGCTACGGTTACCCTTCGGCAGTTTACATAGC
>CABEEJ010006198.1:20596-42238 GCA_901482245.1 Timema douglasi | reverse complement strand
TGGAATCCGAACCACGGTGGAGGCCTGGCATTCCTCACATTCACAAGATGTCTTGTCAGAGGTGAAGGAAGGGTTTGGTAATCTTAACTCCAAATAAAAACAAAAACATTTTAGTACAAAACAATTTGAAATATGGAAAATGAGCGAGATAATCATTCTATATTTTTATTTTCAAAGAAACATTTGTTAATAAAGTTAATGACGACTTAGTCCAAGGGGTAGAAATGAGAAGGGTAGTTTTAGAAGGAGTGCACCCGCCATATTGTGTAGAGAGGATGGGAAAACCACATAGATAAATAATCTGTGGAAAAACACCCTCAATTGTATTCGACCAAGATTCAAACATCGGCCTACCCACATCACAGCCATGTGTCTATTGCGATACTGACGCCTTAGACCATGAACATCAACCTACCTACCCTTTGATGTAATTTACAGTAAAATAATTATCGTCATTGATCATATTTTGTTGATTTGTTTTACATTTAACGATCCCATAACGTATGTTGGAAAAAACAAAAATTGTATTTATCGAGGTCATACAAACCCCCATCCCACCTCACTTTAATCCTTTAGTGAAGATTATTCTAAATTGATTAATCGCTGTTTAAAAGTCTGTCTAAAATGCACATGGCAAGTTTTACAAATAATTCAACAAAACTGTCCCTCAATAGAATAATTATGTCGTTTGTGGCGGTAATTAGTGATGGTATTGATAATGAATTATGGTAATTAGTTATGGTATTGACGATATAATCAGATTACTTCATAATGAGCGAATATCCCAACATGTTATTATTTTGTTCAAATAAATAATGACCATTGGTTTCGGATGCATCCGACCATCGACCATTCACGCTCCCTAACCCCAATTATAGTTTTTTTTTTATCACGTCTTACTATCCGTCCGGGCTATCCGAATATTTA
Source organism: Timema douglasi (assembly GCA_901482245.1). Lineage (NCBI taxonomy): Eukaryota > Metazoa > Arthropoda > Insecta > Phasmatodea > Timematidae > Timema > Timema douglasi. The sequence goes on along the minus strand of CABEEJ010006198.1, from coordinate 41,311 downwards.
AAATTGTTCTATAACAACTTGAAAATTAATTCAAACAAATAGGCCTCTTGGGTTTTCTCTATTTTTTTAAGATTCAGATTCGTATATGTAAAATTGTGGATTCGACTCATCTCTAGGTAAAAAAAATCCGTCTGGATGGTTCATATCCCCAAACATATAATTTTTTACAAAACATTATCGAGCCCAAAATGTTTCCCACGTCAGACTGGGAACCCGTGCGCCTCCCAACAAAGGCTAATTAAAACGATCCCGCCGTATCGAGCACGGGATTAACCCCGTCCCTATCTCGAAACTTCATACTGAAACACGATGGAACTTAATTCTGGAGGGGCAATCAATCAAAATATATACAAGAGCGGAGCTTATAGGAAGCATGTGCGGATACACAGATACGAGATAGCTCAAGGCTTAATTAACTGACGGGGCAAATTTCATTAACTTTAATTACCTCTAATATTTCTCTGCAGAGTGTCTTTGGCAAACAAACACACAAAAAAAAACTAACACAAGCACATACACCCGCGGCCACTCACACCACGAAATAATGTATCGTTATTTATGAAGAATCACGAACATACAATAGTTAATCATCTAGTGTTAATAAACTTTCGAATTATAATGAATGATGTAGACGTTTATCAATGAACGTGTGGTTTACAATAAGAGTTTCATTTCCCAATAGGTTTTTATCAAATCTACCTTTAGAAAAAAATTAATAGATTACATTAATATTAGAAGGAAGACGATAAGTAAAATTAAGAAGTGACAACTAAACCAACATGAAACAAAATTACCCGAATATAAAATACATTATTCTCAGTAATCTAGCTAATAAGAATGGTATTGCGTCATTTAAATTATGAATGTAAAATATAAAAGGTATATAAATAAATCGTAATTTAGCAAACAGATAAAACCATCTGATGATAGATAATCACCCGAATGTCAAGCCGATGGCTCAGTTTTGAAGAGAGAAAAGAATTGTGCGAGGTTTTAGACTGATCCAACAAGTGATAATCAAAGAAAATATCACCGAATCTTACGATCTGTTCAGATTATACCCATTTATAGCTAATGTGGCAGGGATGAGGAAGGAAGCATTTCAGAAGTAATCTACCCGCATTTGCGTGGAAAGAAAGTGGAGAACAATTTAGGGAAAACCAACTTTAGTAGACCTGACCAGGATCCGAACCCTGATCTCCCCGTCTTCTGCAGGCCAGTCGGAACACGAGAGTGACGCCTTAGAGGCTTAGACCATTCGACCCCTGAAGCGGATCAGAGAAATTAGAGCACCTAGTCTTACTACCCATTCGGGTTATACGCTTAAAAACTAATTACACTGATGGGTTAAGAATTGGAAGGTTGAATATAGAGGAATTGAGCCTACATTTGTGTGGAGGGAGATTGTAAAACCATTAAGAAAAAGCCACCCTCAGTTTACTCAACCTAGATTCGAACCTCAATATCCCCGTCCTTGGCAGTCCAGCTCAACACAAAACTAGCACGTTAGCTAACTACGTCACCGAGGCGGGTTGAAGCGGGTCAAAGAAAATAATGTTTTCATATTTGTTGGCACGCGGAATAAACGTCAAGTTGGTCTGATCTGTTTTTACGGGGATGGGGAGATCTGGGTTCAAATCTTGGCCGGCCCTATTGGGGCGGTTATTTTTCTTAAATTGTTTTCCTCCTCGCCAGCCACGCAAAGGCGGGTACATTTCCTATAAATCCAACCTTCTTAATACTTACTCCAGTAGTGTAATTTAATGCGGATAACCCAAACGGGTAGCAAGGAGCATTGCAAAAATAGATCCAGTTAAAATACAGTAAGAACGCAGTTAAAGACAAATTATAAAAAAGAAAAATTGCAGCCAACAATAATACATTCAATATAGGTCTCTAAAAGGCTTTTAAATTGATTCAAAATATTTTAGGATAGAGTAAAAAGTATATACTACGGTTTACATTATCGTGTGGCTCGTAGAAAGGCATGTTTTGGTTAAATGTAACCAAGCGATTTATATTAATTATCTAGGAGCAAACATAGCCAAAGTCGAATCGTAATAGTCACATTAATTATTTTACATCAATTACATTCACTACCGCAAGTACTAGTTTTGAAAATAGCTCTTACTTGATAATATTTGTGACAATATAAGACTTTTTATTCCATGTTGGCGATTTAATATAATGTATATTTTACGACTAACATTTATTAGGTTTGATAATTTCAATTACATAATTCTATCTAGTAAAAGAAAATATCGTTGAAATCTAATCAGATTTATAATTTCTGTGCTAATTTTTTCTTCAATAATGCGCCGTATACAAGAGTGATGCTTCGATACTAAATTCAGTACAAGTTAACTATCATGAATACAGGTGCGTAATTTGCTAGTAGTAGCGCAGCTCATAGCTTTCAGCTGACAGTGATGTATCAGTACAACCACATGCGTATAATATACGGACGTTTGTCTTGCATTAGCAAATTGAACAGATATTTTGGGGTCACGCATAGACCAAGTAAGTTGTTGAGAAAGGAGAGAGCTCCGATGTATACATGATGTTACAAGGGGGAAGGGGAGGCGAGGGGGAGGGAGGTACATCACAGTGTTACGTAACACAGATCTTATACTTGAATTATTATAATGTTGAACAAATAATATTATTGTTCATGTTTTGAAATAATTTATATTCAGGATTTAAAGTGAATTTTGATGGCTGTTAGATCTGAGTCCCTTTTTCAGTATCACAAAAGCTAACCTATAAAATAATGGCATTCACTCTTGGTGCAAAAAGTTATGTAACAGAGGTAGGAAAAGAGAAAGGGAGGTGGAGCGGGTGTTTAGGCTAAAGGTCTACTTGGTGTTACATGGGTTGAGGGGGTCAAAAAAAGGTAATAAAAAAGCGTTACGTGGTTTATGGGGAACCTTGCAAAGTAAAGTCAAAACGATACAGCTTTGTTTTTAAACAAACTTGGAAATGAAATGTATTCCATATACTTTTTTTTTATAATTTTAAAGAGTATACTAAACTTTCATTTACAAATTTACGAACCATTTTCTAAAAGGCTTGTGTTGTTACTGGTAATATTGTATATTCTCAAAACAAGGATTAAAACCATATCAATATGAATGCGTGTCGTATATTTCGTAGTAGTTACTTCCCTGATTATTTCATTACAAGTCTACCCAATGAATTAGTTACGAAAACATCACCCCGTGTGTATGGGGGGATAGCAAAGAGTTGGGCCACGGGGTTTAGGGCATTTGGCCTTGTGGCGAACGGGATATCGAGGCTCAAATACCATCGGAATCTCCCCATGTGGTGTATCACTATGGTTTGTGGCATTTCTTCTTTACGCATATGAGGGTGCACTTTATATATACTACCTACCTGTCCTTTACATCTTTTATTCAAGCCATTAATAACTTTGATGTTAATCGTAACAATAAAAAAATTTGACCTGATTATTTTATTTAAGAAGTCTTTTGGTGGGTTGTCGTGGATGTTGTAGAATTTGACCAGGATCTTCATTTAAAAACAAATTTCTGTTCAAGTTCGACTATGCTCATGACATTCATGTTTTCTTTGATCACCGCTGTTCAGGTTGGACGCATATTAATAATAGTCAGCCAACTCTAATGGGTAAGGATGAGGAAGGAAACATTTTAGAGGTATTCTACCAGCATTTGCTTGTAAGGAAAGTTGAAAACCATTTAGTATAAACCTCCCTCAATAGACTCAATTCGATTCTAACCCCATTCTCCCCGTCATCAGCAGTCTAACACGAGAGTGACGCTTTAGACCACTCTGGCACTGAAGCGGGTATTTATTCATTTACTGTTAAGACTATTACGGATAGAAAATTAGACTTAGCTTAAGCCTATCTACTAAAGAAGTATTTGATTTATTTTGGCCAAAAACGTTTATTGTAGTAAAAACAGCAAAAACACGGACCTTAACTCGAGTTAACTTCCACCCGAGGGTTTAAGATCATTATTTAAAGAATCCCCTTAAGACGCGGTGTTTGTATTCCGAGCTGGGGAGGTCGGACCGCACCTTGGGCGTTTATAGGTCACAGGTCATACATCCCCCTTCCCTCCAATCTAGTGGTTCTTAGCTCGTACACGTGACATTTCGCAAACCTGGGGCACTATTTTAAGTCTCTCTCGATCCCAAAGATGTTGCGTAAAGCAAATAACACAAACAATCTCCTTTGTTTGAAGCTTCGTATCACCAATATTGGTTATCAGAAACTGTAACAGCCAATATTAGGGGAAAAGATTAGAAGAGTCATGAGTACCAATTTCAAATAGGAAGGGGAATGCTTACTATCATGAGAATGTACCAGCACCCGGTTGAAACGAGATAGAACAGCAGCTTCCCAGGTCATAGTCAAGCGCGCTATCACATTCTAAGCCTGAGTGCAGCTCCCGAGGTATAAATAAACACGCTCGAATATGTGACTAGATTGGCGTACAACTTACGATTTTAGAGAATAAAGTCTCGGATTCCCGCAAAAGAACAGTTTTGGAAGGTCAATTCATTGTGAAGACATAACAGGACAGAACAGGTATTTTAAATATGTTTACAGCAATGCCATTTGATTATTATAGACTGATAATGACCAGTTATTCAATGAGAGAAAGAAGAAAGAGATAGGCCACCATGTTTAGTTTGAGGTAAATATGGCATGGAGATAATTTTTTCCTAAGTCTGGAGTTTTTTTAATCAAGGTTAAAGTGTCAGCCTAACTGGATGGAAAGTAAGATAGGTAGTAGAAAACAAAATTAAACCAAAACTATTAAGAACCGGAACCTCCCTCACATTCTCGTGATGGAAAATTTGGCGGATAATGCCAAGGCCGGAATGGTTGTGTTCCGTGTAGTTAAGGTTCTATTTTGTGTCGATAATAAAACTACACCTTTCTATTCTGGTCATTCCATGATCTTCATGATGGAGGTAAGATTACCCACAGTTCACACAAGACAAAGTTAAGCTGACCGGAGTTACTCTACAATGGAGGTAAGACTATCCACGATGGTACACGATGAAGTAAGACTAGTTAGTAAGCCTACATGAAAACTTTAAGACTGATCGCAGTTGGTACACAATGGAGTTTCAGTAAGTACACAAATATGTCAGAAGACTGTCCGCAGTTGGTACACTATAAACGGATAAAGTAAGACTGTTTGCAGTTAGTACGCGACTAGATAAAACTGTCCGCAGTTTGTACACAATGAAGTAAGTCTGTAGTTAGTACACAAGGTAAGAATGTTTGCCGTTAGTACGCGACTAGATAAGATTGTCCGCAGTTTGTAAACGATGAAGTAAGTTTGTAGTTAGTACACGAAGAAGTGAGACTGTCTGCTGTTAGTACACGAAGAAGTAAGACTGTCTGCTGTTAGTACACGACGAAGTGAGACTGTCTGCTGTTAGTACACGACGAAGTGAGACTGTCTGCTGTTAGTACACGACATGGTGAGACTGTCTGCTGTTAGTACACGACGAAGTGAGACTGTCTGCTGTTAGTACACGACGAAGTGAGACTGTCTGCGGTTAGTACACGACATGGTGAGACTGTCTGCTGTTAGTACACGAAGAAGTAAGACTGTCTACTGTTAGTACACGACGAAGTGAGACTACCCACAGGTACTCCAATACAGGCAGAGCCCGCAGTTACCTCGCGATGATTCTCTACCCCCTTGGTGACCTAGCGGTCTAGGGGTGAGGTGTCGGACTTTTGTGCTGGGGTCCGGGGTTCAATCCTCGGTCCCGGCACAGATTTATCTGATTACCAAACCCCTCCTTCACCTCCGACAAGACGTGTATTAATCACAACTTGTGAATGTGGGGAATGCCCGGATTCCACGTTAAACTGTAGGTCCTCCATTTCATCTCACACCCACCCTACCAGCGTAAGTGCGTATAAACCGAACGGGTAGTAAGACGCGGTGCTAATAATAATCTACCCGCTTAGCATCCAGCCTTGGTTGCGAGGAAGTACCTCGAGATACAACCAGAGTCTGGGGATGCTCTCGCCGTGCATTAAACCATCACTGCATAATTAACACGGAAATGTACACATTACTATTCATGGAACGCGCTCCGTGTGGAACTGTACGGAACCTTAGTGGAAACTAAAGAAAAAAAAACACTCTTTCCATATCTAACCGTATACATAAAATTGCCATTATTATAAGCGATGATAACCTTTTGTGATATATGAACATTTGGTTTGATTAGTTTGGTAAATTCAGTTTAAAAGTTTTTGCGAGAAATTGGCATTTTTTTAAAATTTTAAGTTATCTATAAAATTTAGATTTAAAAAAAAATCTTGTTTCATATGTACTTTATTGTAAATGGCCATGTACCAAAACTTTGGTTTAGTTTAGATTTGCGAATAAAGGCCTACTCTACTTATTTAAGGGAGGTTTGTTGTAAGGTTTTGTCACACCATCACACGTTTGGTTAAACTTTTAAGGTAGGGGTTCAACCCCAACTGGGGATAGCACGGTGGTTTTCCATTTATGGTTAAAATATTTGATAACAAATAGTCCTAAAGAATGTTATCTTTAAAAGTATACACATTTATTTGTGCTATGTAAAAAAAAAGATAAAATAAGAATTGATAGCTCAATAATGGGGACGGTTTTTTTAAATGGAAAATACCCATCCCTCCCTACCACCAGTTGGGAATGAGCCTCGGTTTCCAAGTTCAGAGTCCATTACACTTATCTATGTACGTTCTATTTCTAACCGGCAACAGTTTGGTTTTCTCAATAATAGTGCATGCTGTAATATTTAAGATCTTGCAGCACACAGTTACCCTGTGCACGCACTCCCATCCAAATCAATGTGTTTTATCTATGTAACTAGATAGTTTCTAATAATAATCAACATCATCATCATAATAATGTATCCAGTATGCGCCTACCATAACCGTACGGCCACAACCTCTGAGATAACTGCAGGCTTGGTTTGAGGTAAGAGAGTTGGCATTCGCTTGTATGTCCCTCAGAGTGTTCTTTCTTGAAATACGACATATCTTTACAAAGTTGGGTTGTCGATATTACCACCTTGTCCGTGTCTTAGTTTTCTAATTCCCATATTAACAAAGAATAAGGAAGGTAAATACTGATTTTTGTTTACACGCATGTGAGTAAAATCGAACGTGTTTGTCAGCTGTTCAGACGTAAATCATTAAAAGGTGTATACATTTAGCATTAGAATGTGTTTTTTTTTTAAATATGTAGTCAAAAAGCTATATTACTTTCGTTCCTGTTTTTAATTAGTAAAAATAGTGGAAATCATGTTAACAAATCGCGATTAATTTTGTTTAAAATTGATTAAACACATAAAAAAATATACTTGCTTTTGTGATCGATGCAAGCTCCTCTTGCAGATACCAAATTTATAAATAGTTCAATTATATGTATTACCCGCCTCGGTGGAGTAGTTGGCTAAAGCGCTTGTCGTTTTGAGCTCGACTGCTGAGAACGGGGAGATCGAGGCTCGAATCTCGGTCGGGTGAACTGAGGGTGGTTTTTCCTAAATGGTTTTCCACTCTCCCTCCACGCAAATGCGGGTTCACTTCCTCTAATTCAACCTTCCCAATTCCTAATCCATTAGAGTAATTAGTACTTAAAGCGTATAACCCGAACGGGTAGTAAGACGCGGTGCTAAATATTATTATATTAATTATATGTATTGTCATACGAGACAGATTCGTCCCTCTGCCATTGTAAAAGTTTGACTCCTTGGCCCTAATTAGCTTTTTGCAACGAAGGACTCGCACGTATGAGCTACTGAGCAGCTGACATGGTAATCTACCCCTTTTCGAATAGATGGCCCGTGAGAACCGCGTCAATGGGTGCACGGTCTAAATTGCAAGTTAATTAGTTTGCTTTGCTAGTGACGGGGTCAGAATCTCAGTCGGGTGTACTGAAGTTTTAATTCTGGTTTCCCTCTACGCAAACGGGGGTACATCTTACTTATTCATCCCTAACCCATTAGCGTTTCTTTCTATACATATGCGTCTAGCCTGAACGGTTAGTGAAACCCTGTGAACGAGGATGTCTGGAAACAACGCTAGTTGACTATTCTCTTCTAAAGAGCTGCAGTCCCCTCCGAGGTTGTGAACGAGAATATTCGTGATATGAAATAGCAGGACAAGTCTCTCAAATTATTTATTTATTTATTCAGTCCAAGATGTCGCGAGGCGTGAAGGCCAAGTATGATGTTAACTGAAAATGGCTGTTCTTAATTAAATGTAAATATGCAAGTGAAGAAGTAAAAGAACTCTCAATAAATTTCCTTTAATGTGAGCATGACTCGGCAAGAGTTCCGCACCGTTAATATGTTGATAGGTTTCTGAACCATCAGTTCTAATAACTATGGACCTCTTTAGCCGTTGGAATAGACGTTTGGTTCAAATGGGATTTTAAGTGCCGGGAACCAGACTTGGAGCGAACTATGAATCAATCTTACCACGGCTTAGTGATAAATCAAGAGAAAATTAAATTTGAACCTCACCTGGAATCGAACCATTAGCCTTGAGATTATTGAACATGTCGAGGTATTTGAGTTTTCAGACAAATTTGTAAAGAGACAGCGCTTGTACAAAAACAATCTCAGATTAAAATATTCTTTTACTGATTTACTTATCGTAACACGTTTCTAGACGCGCGCAACTGTGTGTATATATGTGTGTGTGTGTGTGTGTGTGTGTGTGTGTGTGTGTAGGCCCATATAAAAGGCAAAACCCACTTACTCATCACCGTATCTCCCCAATCTCTGAGCTTGGAAACTTGAAATTTGACCGAAGGTTCCTTTTAGGCCCTAGACAAAAGATAAGGGGTTTTGTGAAATTTGACGCCTAAGATGTAAAAGTGCATGCATTTTTTAAACCAGTAGACGTAGATACTTAAAATTTAAAATTAAGGTTCCTTTCTAGAATTGGGCTCGATATTTTTCTAAGGTTTTTCAAATTCCATACAATAAAAAGGTGGGTAGAGAGGGGCAGAAAGGTGTGCGACCCAATGATTCACTGATCCCCATATTTTCTCAACCCCAGGGTCTGTAAACTTGAAACTTTGCTTGTTAGGAAGGTAGCGGGATTGCCCCATATAACCAGAAAAATATAAAATTGAGAAATTTCAAAATGAGGCGCAAGGAAATAGGGGGCCTATAATTTGGAGAGAAAAAAACTTTGCCTAAGAAATAGAAAATTTAAATTTGGCAGGGAGGTGGAAAGAAATATTAAAATTCGAAATTTCTAATAGTGACTTGGAGAAAAGCGATGGGGTTCAAAATTTCAACAAATTCTAGTAAACAGCTACTTCCCTGTGTGGTGGAAAACTGAAATTTGGCAGGCAGGTAAAAATACAATTCCAAATAAATATTAAGGGATGAAAATTGTGAATTTTTAATTGGGACTAAGGAAACTAGGGGAGCGAGCGAAGAGTCCTTAACAGGAAAAAAAGACACTTTTAGGTGTGGGTGGTAGATAATTTAAATTTCGCAGGCAGGTAGAAGGACAGCTCCAGATAGCCTAATTCATAATTCATCTTGAAATTCTAAATTTTTAGGTAGACTATAAGTTATTTAAATGGAAAGCAGAGAAGAGGGGTTAACAATTTCCAAAACTAATTGAAACAGCTACTTTTCCATGGGGTGTGAAATTTAAAATCAGCAAGAAGGTATAAAGAACATTCCAAAGAGCCATAAAAGTCAAAAATTTTAAATTGAGAAAATAGTGACGAGAGGGAAGGAGGGTTGGGCAAAAAAAACCTTTAGGCGAGGCAGATTAAATTTGCTAGGAATGTAGAGTGATTACTTCAACACTATAATATATTTTAAATATTTATTATTTAGAAAGGGAGCTAGTGAAATGAGGGTTTCCAAAATTTCCAAAACTAAAATAATAAATTACGTTTAGTGTGGTAGAAGATTGAAATTTGTCAGGCAGGTAGAAGAAACACACCAATCAACCATTAAGGTCTGATCTTTAAATTTTAAAACGGAGAAGCAATAAATGGGAGAGGTGAGTTCCCTCAAGATTCCTAAAACTAATATAGGAAAGCATTATTTGGTGTGATATAAAATAGAAGTTTGAAATAGAAGTCAACTAAATTGATATAGATATTTTCAAACACTACTTTACTGCGTGATTTAAAGTGTCAAAAGGATAAAAGGGATAAAGAGAATAAAAAGGTTAAACGTGCCAAAAGGGCAAACAAGTTAAAAAGGGTGAACAATGCAAAAAGGGTAAAAAAGTCAAAAGGAAAAAAGGGTTAAACAGGGTTAATAGTTAAAAATGGGTATCTTAAAAGTGGTAATAAAATGTTAAAAATGAATTATATTTACTTTTTATCCTCTTTCCTCCTTTTGCAATTTTTACTCTTTTTTGCCATATTGCCCTTTTAAGACTTTTAATCCTCTTTACCTACCACTTTAAAAAATAACGATTAGTTTTACTCTTTACCCTTTTTTACTAGTTTTACCCTTAACTATTATTCACTGCAAAGACGGGTACTTCATAATAGTAAAATATAAACTACAATATATACAAACGACAGCACGCTTGATATTAGACATAAGCCCTAACACTGAACAAAATTTAAAAAAAAGTTGTTAAGCATAATTACGCATCCAGTGCATGGTTTTCATGTAAATTAACGAAGACTAGTATTCTTAACTCTTCTACCTACAATCCCTTACTGTATTTAAGAACAATTCTTTTCCTGCATGCATTCAGGGACACACACACACACACACTACTTTATGCTTTTTCAAAAAAGAGAAATTGAAGTGTTTCACGCTACTTAAGGATCGGTCATTCTCACGAGATGTTGCAGATACTTTCAAGAGCACGTAAACTTCGTGCGAAGAAATCGCGCCAACTGGAGAATCTTTCATTCTAGCTCATTGTGGTGACCTATGAGAGCCCCGTAAGAATAGTTTTATTTTTAGTTAAATTTCGTCTTTTAAATCTAACTTTTCGGTGTTATTTCGTGTTTATTCAAAATTACGTATTATCTGAGGTGTTTTAAGTATTATTTACATATTGAGACAATGTATACAAAATTAAAATTTATTACTGAAGCCTTGTATATTTGCTTTAAAATTCTTTGTCAACTTTGTCTAAATATTTCACAATTTTGTAGCCTAAAGTTAGCTTACACTACAGCAAAATACTAATCAAATTACAGAATGGTCAAAATTTCTGCTTAATTTCGTGTTTATTCAAAGATTGTTTTTGTGTAAAAGCGGTGGTATTTCGTTTTATAGAAAGATTTAGTATAACAAGACGATTTCGTTTTATTTCGCTTTTCAAAAACATCGTAAATCGTGTCTAAAAACTATCAAATGAAAAATTACTTTATTTCATCTTTGTATGGAACTTTTAGTTTTGTCGCGTCTCGCCATTTTTACGGGTATCTACATATGACTAATACGTCTTTAAATAAGCACCGATATAATAGTTTTGTAACATCTGTTACTGATAAAAAAAAGTTGAGCTGGCTTCTCTACTACCAACCGAAGCAGCCATGGGACAACACTGCTTACAAGTGTATCACAAGGTACAAAAGTGGTTCGGCTATGAAACAGTCCTGAGATTTGGGGGTGGAAGAGAACTGGGAATACCCTGTTACCAGTACCGACTAATTAAGCTGCTGCCTTGAATTATTTTCTATCAATGATATTGAGCAATTGTAAGAAAAGATGCACATCGTCCTGTGGGTGCAGAAAAGCTACAATCAGATGCTCGGTTATCTGTGGGTATTGTCATGAAGTTTCCTGCCTTAAATAAAGGATGCCTCACACGGTGTTGGTTTATTCGCTAGCTATGCGCGATACCAAAGAGAATTTCCGGGTAAGCAATTTGCCAGTGAAAAGATTCCTCACACGGTGTTGATAAAAATCAGGAATTTGCCAGAGTTTGGGGGCACAGACTTTAATATCATGGTGTCACAAGAGGAAGTACTTTGTGCTGAAGTTTTACTTTGCGCACAAACTCTTCCATCTCAAATAGGTGATTCTGTGACGAAGCGAAAGAAAAAAAGAAATTGGGTACGGAAGTGGATAGGTATCTCAAGGGGCTTCCGACTATCTGTTGAAAGAATTAGTATTTGAAGACCCAAAGGCTTACCGTAAAATTGTACGGTTGCCACGTGAGAAGTTTGAAGAGCTTTTGAAGAAGGTAGATCCACTTATAAAGAAGCAGGATACTTTGATGAAAATGTTCCAATGTTCGAAACAAAACAAGAAGGCACGTGCACAACGATTCAATCGGAAATAATAATCGTGTACCTGTCTGTCTTCACGCATGTGCAGAGAGCCGGGTTATTCGCCACTCACCAGCTGATTCACTCGTTACCATACTCTAATGACGCTCTTTAACAAAATGCTAGTAAAATCAGCCTGCTTTTCGCTTTGTGACAGGAAACAAGTTGAGCATGTCTCTCTATTTATCAGATCAGGAGAATTATTTGCTATTGATGACAAAATCAATTGCTAGTGAATAAAAGAGCTTGTCTAAAGCGAATAAAAAAGCTTGTCTAAAGCAACCTTTAAACGCGCAATGCTGTCTAAAGGAACTGGAAGGACCATATTGCGAGGAAGGCGATTTCATCATTTCATCGAATATACACACCGACATTGATGAGTATGATGATGCTGACTCATTTTCCTTACTCTTAGTTCGCGAAAATAATATTGTGGAACAATCAAGGACAAGCACTGCTCGCACTACATATTTCATACGAGGGCAGCCATTAAAACACGTAATTATTTTCGTTATTTGAACTTTGGTGGGGAGATTATAGCTACAAAAAAAAGCTTAACATGAACGTAAAAAACGGAAATGAAGTTCATCGAGACGGATTTCTGTATGTTTCTAAGCGTCACTGTATGTTTGTAGCAATATATTTGTTAAACTTAACATCCTATAATAAATCTATATATAACATTTATGTGGGAAATTTTGTTATATTTATCTATATTTATTTTGTATAACCACCGCTCGATAAAGTTCAACGTTACTGAGATATACGGAGAAAACTGTAAAATTACACCTTTTCCAAGATGGCGGGGATAGCTCATCAGGTACATATTAAGACTTTTAGTTGCTTCAATGTAATGCTTTAATGAGCATATATACCAAATTTCAAAACTTTTGAGTCCAATGTCTACTATTCATCAATTATTTTGCTCATATGGCTGGGATATTAGATATTTACTAATAACTGGATAACCAGACGCACTCTTATTGCAAATAATAAATACATTCCAATCGGAACCATCCGTAATTGAACAACTAACCTATAGACTTAAGGTCGACCACTCTAACCAGTGAGCAAAGAGGAATGACTCAGCTCGGAGGAGCTTATAATATATTGTATTTGTCACCAACAACCCTTAAGAGACACAATTTTAAAATATATTTTGGTTATTGTCTTGAGGCACTGTTCAATAAATGTTTGACAATAGTTAGAGTTAAAAGCACAAGTGTATGATAAAATTAATGGGCCTGGTTAATAAATATATATTAAAACCAAGACCAACTCACAGTTGAAATTATAAACACAAAGTTGTATATATTATAAAAGTAAATAGTTTTATGATATTGACGACTTAATGTTGATTATTTCAAATGTTAATTTATCTTGGTTTTAATATAAATTTATTAATCTAGTCCATTCATTTTATATTTATATTTGTGGTTTCAGTTCTAATTAATGTCAAACATCATTCACTTAAGAGACATAGTTAACCACTTGCATTATATTTTCCAGTTTTGGGGTAGTTGGTTACTACCCTATTGAAAGAGTACGCACCAAGCTCAAATTGGTTCGAGACTTTAAACATCATCATCAAAGTTTTCTCCATGGATCCGGCATCATCTCTTCACTAGTGGATATGACGCCAATGTCACCCCATTAGAGGTACCCGACTAAGAAGTTAATTTAGCACGGGAGGGATTTTGGCTTTCTCGTCTTTAATATTTTCCTCTCAACTCATCATTTCAAAGATTTTCTTTAGCCCTTACAAAGCCAGAGCCTTTCAATTTGCTTTTTGGTATTCGTATATTTTCGGGTTTAGGTTTTATCCGCACCAGTGAGCACGACGACAAAGGCGTCAGTCACGTACTGTATTGCCAGTGATGAGAAGGTTGGGGCTCAAATCCCAGAAGGGTGTTTCATTTAGTGTAAACACTAAGCATGCCGATAGCCCGGACGAGTCGTGAGACGCAGTTTATGGAAAAGTTTGTATTTATGATAACATTAACTACAGGTTTAATTTAAAAGCGTATTTAAGCTACTACAACAACTCAATGGCGTCAGCCCACAATCAAGTCATCCTGACCGAGCGGACACCATCTGTTGGAGATGATAGTGCCAATTTTTACTAATAGTGTGTGTCATGTGGTCAGAACCACGAAACCTCCAGGCGTTAATCTCAGTTTTATGAACCAGAGCCACTACTATTCATTCACGTAGCTACTCATATGTCCTCATGGGGCGGAGTTTAACACAATTTCAAATCCACTACGTCACAGAAGAATGTGGGAGTGCTGGAGATCGAAACCGGGACCTCTAGATTCGTAGTCTAGAACTCTTACCACTAGACCACAAAGGCGGTCACAACAACAATAATAATAACAATAACAGCATTGCGTTTCAAAATCTGTCCGGACTATATTTATATTAGGCCTAATCAAATGGTGATAAGGAAGTTAAATTTTAGTAGGAAATGTAACCAAATTTGAGTTGAGGGGGGATGGAGAAACCCTTTAAGAAAACCCACCTTTATGCAGGCAGCCGGGATTCGATCCTGTACCTTCCTTGTCACCAGCAAACCATACAAGACTAGACTGACGCCTTAGCCCATGTGTTCACCAATTAAGGTATATAAATAGTAATAATAATAATAATAATAATAATAGAAATGTGTCGAAGGGTTCTATAGTTCAGTGAAACAGAGGTTACTAGGTTGGAAAAGGTGCATGTTCAAAGCAATAACAAACGATCTCTAAGTTTCATTGCCACGGCAAATATTACATAACGTCAATACGTGCGGTATGAAAGTCAAACACGGACGAAGGTCAGGTTTCAATAAACGATATCTTTCCAGAACATACCTTATCATAACTGGTATTAGAATAACTTATTTTCCTTAGTTGCTTAGAGATAAGAGAGTGAAGATTGCTTTTAATTTCTAACATCTTGTCTACTCAACTTGACCAACGAAATTCCCGACCTTTCCCCTGATTTCCTTGATCATTTTCTAAAATTCCCGACTCAAAAGTATGTTACGCCCTTCTCCCCCGCGTTTTTTTATTGAACTTTTTATGAATAATAATAAGTTTTAAATTTTAAATAAACATACCCGCCTCGGTGGCGTAGTTGGCTAACGCGCTTGTGTTGAGCTCGACTGCTGAGGACGGGGAGATCGGGGTTCGAATCTCGGTCGGGTGAACTGGGGGTGGTTTTTCCTAAATGGTTATCCACTCTCCCTCCACGCAAATGCGGGTTCACTTCCTCTCATTAAACCTTCCCAATTCCCAATCCATTAGCGTAATTAGTACTTAAAGCGTATAACCCGAACGAGTAGTAAGACGCGGTGCTAAATATTATTATTAAATAAACATGTTTTTTTATTTGTATTAACATAGTATACTAGGAATTAGGAAGTTATAACATATATTACACAGCTACAATAAAAAAAAGAGAGTATGAATCACATTATAATTTACTGATTTATGATTATTATATTTAATATTTTGAGTAAAACATTTTCCCCTTTTTTTCCCAATAACTTCAAATTCGCGTCTAGGTCCAGTTTTCCCGGATTTTCCTGGATAGTAGACACCCTGTAATCTAAACATTTTTACTACCGGCTCTTTAGTAGGCCTACCCGTTTGGGTTATACGCATATGGAGTTAAGAGTGAGGAACGTAGAATTATTTTGGATTTGCACCTAGATTTTCGTGGAGGAAGAGTGATAAGGATTTAGGAAATATCACCCTCAGTACACCAGACTAGGATTCAAACCTTGTAATTGGTAGTCCAGTCCAAAAAAAAGAGAGTAACGCGTCAAACCATGCAACCATAATGAATTTATTTGCTCTAACTTTCAAATAAAACAAATGCACTCGCGATATCCCAGATATTAAAGTTTCCAACTTCAGTTTAATTTATCACAAAGGTGTTGTTAACACCAAACAAACATAATTAAATAAGTTAGAAAAAAAAGCCATAACATCGAAGTTCTCTTCTCACACCCATATCTCGATTACAGCGCTCGGTGGTTGAATGTTCCTTACGTCGTTTCTGCTGTAAACCAGATAATAATATGTTGATACCTCGATATTATGATCAAAGACTTTACGAATAGATCACGTACCTTAGGATTCAATCATGTGAAATTATCGCCGGAAAATGTTAGTCGCTACGCACCAGGCTATCCGTACATTTATATTAATTGGATAGGGATGAGGAGGGTAGAAGCATGGATATTCTACCCATAATTTAGTGAGACTAGAGGGTGAAACGTTAAGGGGGGGGGGGGAACTCAATAAACCCAACCGGGATTTGAAATCTGATNCCAACAGGGATTTGAAATCTGATTCTCCTACCAACCAGACGAGACTAACACTTTACGTACGTTGACCATGCCAAATTTTAAAAACTGTTTCCCTGTCACGCTAACTGTTATCAAATAGACAGGGTCAGGT
Source organism: Timema douglasi (assembly GCA_901482245.1). Classification (NCBI taxonomy): domain Eukaryota; kingdom Metazoa; phylum Arthropoda; class Insecta; order Phasmatodea; family Timematidae; genus Timema; species Timema douglasi. The sequence continues at coordinate 24,570 of CABEEJ010006198.1, read as the reverse complement.
CGCAGTGCAACGGTTTTCCAGTGCGCGTCATGTTTGGCCCGTCGGAGGGGTACAAGTACATCTCTTTGAGAACCACCAGTTTGGGATGGCTATTAGGCTGGTGTGAAGAGGATGCCGCTATCGAATGTCCGCCCACTCGCTTCCCCCTTTTAAGAGCCCACCCGTCAGTTCGCGTTATCGATCTTGGTTGTGGACGCGAATGGATCGCAACTACCAAACGACTCGTCTCTAGAACCGTTCGCGGTCGGTCTCGTTCCAGGCAGCAGCTGACACAGGGTAGGTCGTTCACAAAGAATGTGGCTGAATTATGGGTAAAGGTGCGTTGACAGTGCGATATTTTTCGAAAATGGCTCTTACGTTTTAATTCAAGATATATATCTTGGGGAGTGTCTTACATGATGAATGAGAATGTAGGAGACCTTCGTTAATCAAATAAAAATCATTTGAGGGCAGTTTACTGATAGTTAATTTTTGAAAACTTCGTTACAAACTATATGAGAAAGTATGTACGACTGTCGTACCATTTATTTTTATTACGACAATAGAGACGGCTCATGTATATATCTGCGTGGATGACCAAGATAATATCCGAAAGGTCTAAATTCACATCTGTTTTCGCAAAATTAACCCGATATCCGTATTCAAGGATTCAAAGCAATCACAACCACATCATATAATTTATATAAGACCAATTTTAATTCAGCTTAAATGTAACTCATAAAATTAATAATAGTGTATATTTTAATTATTTGAGCATGTGAGGGTAATATTATAAATATTATTGTCAAATATAACTGTATGTCTTAGTTTATTTTACTTAACACTTATTTACACAAGTGTACGCACACATTTCTAGACAAAATAAATACTAGCTTATTCATTACCACCAAAGAATTGTGTTTTGATTAGCCTGTTGTTTTTGAAAAAAGAAAGAAAAAAGAATTAAACATTAATACTTTTGTGTGTATATTGAACCGCAGTTTTATCTGCAATCCACATTATTATCAATTTTTTATTCGCCTTTCTAATAGTATCACGCATATCCGCATCCAGGCTCTAGTCAGTTAGGCTTAATATATTTTTTCCCGCTATTACGAGGCTGATATAGTCCTATCCATTTAATAAGTGACAGTTCTTTTAAATTTTGTCATCATTAAATTCAGTTATAATAAACTTTTAATAGTGTTTTTAAAGTAATTTTTAAATAGCTGTTTCAAAACTGGCCTTCTATTCCGCGAGCAAAAAACGAGCGTGCGCCATCTTGTGTTCGTCTGACGTCACTCTTGAGTAGAGTGGGCAGTTGACAAGTAGACTGCCTTATTATTTATTTTTAACACTTAGTTAACTTAGATTATTGTGCTTGTTATACTTAGTTTTTTATATTATTTATTGTTTACCTTATTAATATTATAATAATTGTTGATGATTGTGTATATTTTATCGTTTGTTATTCTCTATAAATCATTTTAATAGCTGGTCTTTCGCGTAATTTACGTAGGTATTTTTAACTTACTTTATTCTTAAAGGCTCATGGCTGTAACTAAAAAATCTTATAGGTTGTATTTTGTACTATTGTTTGTAAAAACACAACAATTGCTACTCCAGATAAGCCTGGATAAAAGCAGCAAAAGAGATGTAGTCTAACAAATGTTTTGTTGTGAAGATCATTTTAATGTATGTAGCCAAAAGGATTATATATATATATATATAATCAAACCAAATAGGATCTAAAATATTTGTATTATTCCTAAGTCGCCAATAACTTAACGATTGCCAATCAATGAGCAAGAAACTAAACTAATTTAAGGAGGCCTATTTTTTTTAGAACGCACACTCCTTACGTTTAACAGACCAAAATAACTATGGGAAAAAAATGACTGTCAATTACCTAAGCTAAGTTTTCTCAATAAAGTGGATTGATATTTTTTTTTAAACACCAAGTTTTATATTTGTACGTGCTAGCAATAGTAATTTGGTATATAACGAGTTAAACATATTGTCTTGAGACGAGGAAGGAAGTGTTGCCAGAAAATGTACATGAATTAGCGTGAAGGTAAGTAAGGGAACTCTATAAAGTGTTAATCACAATTTTAAAACCACCGCCAATGCACATGGATGAGATTCGAACCCCAGCCTTATTTATTTGAGAATAGTATGGCATCGTGAGTTGGACACACTGTCGTTGAGATATCTCAGCTTGTATATTTTATATTGTTTTATAGACTGATACAATTTTCAAAATCCCCCTGCCCTCAACCCGCCTCCACCACTTCTGTAACACACACACACACAAAAGCACGCACACAAACACACACACAAAAGTTCCTGCAAACAAAAACACATTTTTTTAAATACCTTGAGTACACCGGCTATTTAACGGTTTAGTCTAATTGGGTAGGGAAGAGTAAGGAAGATAGGAGGAAGTCAACCCATATTTACGTGGAGAGAGAATGTAAAAACCACAATAACTTGTGGAAATCCACCCTCAGTTCACCCGGTTGAGATTTGAACCTTTATCTCCTCTTGAACAGCGATCACAAAAACAATAGGCAGAAATGACGCCACCATTATCATATCTACACGTGGTAAATTGTTTGTATTAGCTTTCATGAAACCCTTTTCTGTCATTTTTGGTATTTACTTAGGTGTTCGAAATGCGAGAAATATCAACAGTAGAATGAAAATAATAAATTAAATTTAACCAATACAAGTGGATATATTATAATAACATAAATAGTGGGCTACATCATAAACAAACAATAGACAGAATATATACTTGGATAAGAACTGAAATAGACAGTCACAAAAAAAAGAAGCTAAATCAATTCTATATGCGTGTAGGCCTATCCGCCTATTATCTTGTCGGCTGGCTAGCAGCTACTCAAGAGTGACCAATCACTGAACGTTTCGAGCGCGCGTAGAATATTTGAAATCAGGCTACATTTCAAGTCCATGTCTTTTACTACTTTTTTTTAATCTCTACAAATTATGTAATTTTGGAATTCTAAACTAATTTTGTGTTTGAAAACTACAAAGTTAAATTTATTTGGCTTTGGAAATAATTCTCAATTCTTCTTGAAAAATACCTATTCTCAACCGCTTCTGTGGTTGTACGGCCAAAGGTATCAGTCTCGCGATATACTGAAATGGCGATGACGGGTAGATCATTGTTAAAATCCTGGGATGATGTAGTGAGTGTAATTTTTCTTAAATAGTTTTCCACCCACCTTCCATGCAAATTCGGACAAATTTTCTCTAAATTCAACCTCTTTGATCCCTAGCTCATTAGCGTTCATATGCGTATAAACCGAACGGGTAGTAAGACGTGGTAGAAAAAAACAACTAGGAGCTATTCTCAATGCTCTCGAAATGACGTGATGAACGCCTGTGGACCGCGTTGCTCGTTCATCTAGGAAAACACTGGACCGCGACTGCCGGCCGTGGCGGCTAGCAGTAACAACCGGTCGCGGCAGTCATCAGGTCTCGGGAAAATCCATATTTAGATAATTCGACCACTGCTTCTGACGAAACAATAGCTAGCAAGGGATGATATTGCAATTCTTGCATTTTAATAATCCCCGTGGTGTAGTGGTCAGTGTACCTGGCTAGGAGCCTCGGGTTCGATTCCTACAGTAGCCCCATGGTTTCTTTGGTGCTTACTGACAGCTCACAGCTGACTTCTGACAGTCATCATTTAGGTTTATACTTAAATTTTGACTGTCAGAAGTGACAGTGGCTAAACACATGTTTTTGCAGATAATATGGTTCAGCGTAGGGATACATAATTTGGTCTGGTAACTTTTCAAAGCCATCAGCTGTGAGTTGTCAGTCACAAAGAAGCCATGGGGCTACTGTAGCTGATACCTTGGTTATATTTCCCAAAAGGGAATCACCTCAACGGTCACCATGGTTTGGTAAATTAGGTTTAAGTTAGGTTTAAGTGTGTCCACCGATACCCCCCCCCCCCCCCCCCC